>JAUMHH010190893.1:0-14138 GCA_032359455.1 Chlamys rubida
GGATAATAATTTGTGAACCGCTTTGAGACGACCTACGAACTAGGTTGTGATAAAGCGGTATATAAGAACATCGAATTATTGTTATTATTATTAATTGCTTCCAAATCATCACGTATTTGTATTGACAGCGATAACATGTTGTCACTTGTTCGTGATTACACAAACTACTGTCCAGTTTGCGCGTGCAGGTAGTCTACTGCCAAGGGCTTGGACAGTGAAAACCCGACGGAGACTCCTTGCGATGTAGATCCCATTCCGAATGTACTTGTATGTTTCTCGACGCGTTAATCTAAAATTCCGCCAAGAGGATTGATATTTGTCTGTATACATAACACAGGGTTATTGATTGTTGTACCCAACACCTTTCTACCGTATACATATTAAATATCTAATGGTGGACCCAATGAACTGCGGCGTAATCGATGTCTTTGTACTTTGTACAAAAGAAAGATGAAGAGAAATTGATTGAAAATCGAAAGATGAAATATTGAAAGAAATCCTAGCATTACGGAGAGTTTCTTTGATATGTAACCCCGAGGATTTGTAAAACCTATTAAAGCAACGGAACATAAAGATATATTGGTAAGCAAAAACAGGACAAACCGTAAAAGACATGGATATCCAAAATAGAAAGTTTTTTTTTTTTTTTTTTTTTTTATGATAACTGATGTGTTACTTAACTTTAGGAAGTGATATATTTCTATAACTCTCATTGTAAATGAAAATATATGAAATATACAAAAATACCGTAATCGTTTTCTGTTGGATTTATATTGTGTAGAGCAACTTAAGCTACGGTACTGCATGATTGCAGGATCAGGATTATGAATACTAGGCAAACTAATAGGGATCAACTGCATATTGATATTCGATCCATTTTTGCTTGGTTCTGAAAACAAGACTTTTTCTTGTGAATTGATGTTTAATTAGGTTCGTAGATTTTCGTACTTGACGGTTTGTGATGTATTCATTATCACTATGCATGTACACTCGGACGAACTATTAATGTAAACCAAATATGGTATGGTTATATTGACATCGGTTCCATATTTTATAGAAGGTACAATTCTATATACAGACAGCTACACACGGCACCAAGTCTCTCAGTGGGCCAATTAATGAAGATTTTTTAATGTGTGCAGCTAGTATCATCAAATGCGAATCGGAAATGATAGTGCGACATCGATACAGGGATAAAATAGACAAATATTGTTTGCGAAGTTCCACCTCAGAGAATACATTTTGAAATCAATAAGGCATAACCTGGGGCTCTGGTGTATTACGGTCATATATTCACATATCTCCCTTCTTCATCTTAATAAATTCTGACGGCGTATACATTAGCGCAGTGAAAAAAAGGCTTCGCGGATATATACATATTTCAAATATAGCGTCGTTTACGCTTCAGGGAGATAACAGTCCGATTACACAAAGGTATGCTTGCAAACTTCTTGTTCCATGGATGCATATTCAAATTTCTTTGACGGTAATGTAAACTATGGCGGCTTCGTTCTGAAAATTTCGACCGCGTCACTCCATGAGCAGTGTGTCAATGCGCATACATGACGACCGTTGTCATTGAATAAAAATATTCGAAGGGTTTCTCACATTACTATATTTAAAATTTTAAAGCCATGAAAGGAATACTTATATATCGATTTAGATTCACTTGAATTTTTTTTATCCTAGCAACCACAGCTACCGTAGGAACCATCGTACATGTACATTTTTAGCAACCTGCTTCGATCGTTTTTCTGCGTATTGTTGCTTTTAAACATTTCTGGATGTGAAATAAGGATTAACCTTCATTTTGACAGCGTATACGGTAGTAATAACCTACATAGTCTACGGTGTGCGTTAGCCCTCCCTAAGGAATATATGTCCGTTGCCAATTGAGTTCAAACTACCGTATACGCCGTCAAAATGAAGGTCAGTCCTTATATATCATATCGTATCACAAATGTAACAGCAACAACAGCAACAGTGTAAATGAGTGCTTACACATCCAAAGTGTATGTGTACTTTATACTGAATGTTAAACTTTGACATATGCTTACATTAGCCGTCTTACATGTTAATTACCTAAGATATGTTGCTAAGTATGCTAACGTTACATACTGGGTAATAGTTGTGATTCAAACCGTCGTTCCGGAGGGAATTGTTCTCTACTGTGCAGATTTTTTGATAATCTGGGCAATTTTCTAGAGTCATTAGTTATTAATTATGGGATATCAGCAGAAGGACAGGAGAAGCAGGAAGGAGTGTGGAAAAACGATGAATAAGTTTATCTGATTTCTCATTATGTCCAAATTAAAACAATACATCATTGTAACAACGTTTATTCTATCATAATAATTCAAAGAATGGACCGGGTCCGTCGTCACCCACACTCCAAACAAATAATAAAAATGTATTTAAGATTGTGAAACATCTGAATTGAGAGTGTTAAAGAGTTAACATATCCACTTGTTCTACCTAACGCAACCGCATTGTATAGATATAAGTTCTCAGATTAGACGGACATCTTAAAAAAAACCATGCAAAACATTCATACTGGGAGCGATTTGACATCACACGGCGTCATTCAACACAATTATATACATTATTTTTTATCGAAAAACAATTTGACCACCACCACCACCACCACCACCACCAATCACCTCTGACAGCCCATGTGATCTACGTCTTAAACCTGTACTAATCAACCATGGCCGACACTCCAATGGCTATACATTACTGTAACATTACATTTGACTACCTGACACGTACTGGATACACACTAGGGCATATCCTCTATTCAATAACAATCACAAATGGAGTCTATTGTTGTTCGCTGCATTCAAATTTAATATTTTTATTTGTACCATATTTCGTAAGGCAGTGGGTAATATTGATTGATTAGAACGTGGCTTGGAGGAGTTACGTAGTTACGTTCTTTCACAACCAATCAGCGGCAATCATTTTCATTTGGAAATCTGCAACACTTCTCTTCTGGTTGTTGATGATGTTCACTCCTTTTCGTGTAGCTTACACTGGCCAATGTTAATATATGATTTCTCTTCTAAAGCAAAACCTTTGATTTGAAATTCAAGCCTTATTTCTTTATCTATTTGAGTTTATAAACATACGCTCTATTTATTAAATGTAAGACAGATTGCAGTACTGATAGTGAATTAAAACTTTAAAGCTTTAACTTTGTATGCTTTACACTAATAGCATCATGTCAAAAACTGTACATAATAAGTTGGTTGAATATGATGGATGATGTGAGCGCACAAATAGGCCATGTCCTTTCGTATATTCAACCTAGTCATAAGAAAAGATATTTGCAGTATGGCCAGGGGTCTGTCCTGTTAAACATAAAAAGAATGCAATAGGCAATTCACAATAAATGGTAAATTGGTTTGAATTGTCACGGACCATCGCTTTTGTTACTTGACTAGGGATTATTACTTCTATCATATGTGTAATAACAGGCTCGGAATATAGCATCTTAGGCTGAAAGAGTGTCGAGCATGCTAACACATTATTCTAAGGTTATTGCCATAGACTACTAGTTTATCCGTTGGCTATATCTGGGAGCTGGTAGAGTGCTAGTAATTTACGGGCCCGTCTTTTTCAATGTGGATAATTTGGAGAGTGTATTTGTTCTTGCAACGTGCAGCACCATACGTAAGTGTATAGTGAAGGTTTCATAGCACCAAGGTGCACCCTGACAGTTCCCAGATATCTTAGTGATATCCATTATATAGCCTACAGAGAGTGGAGTAAGAAAGCTCGTAGGGTCTCCAACTTATCGACAATAGGTCTTCTGTTCTTTTCGTGCACAAACCACTACAGCTGGATGTGTTCAGCAGTGACCCGGCCCTCCTTACAGAAAATACGTGTTGGATCAGCGGATGTTTGATAAACGCTGAACGTGTGGATAGGAGAGTGTAGTTGTCATATACGAGTTAAATCTTGATACAGAGACGTCCAATATGTGTTTCTGGTGTTCTTACTGAACTCAGTCGGTGGAACTTTAAAATGTTGTCAAATGCTTACGCTAATATCATTTTGATAATACGCTTTGTGCGCTGTGTCACGCTTGATTTTGATAAAATTGTCATAATATTGATGCGTTTACAATTTGCACGAATATACATTTTTTATACAAATGTCAAACCCTACAACAAGTCTACTTCGAAATCTTTCTCCTATGTCAAACATGTAACAACATTGATAAACACTGGACTTACCATTTAAGGTAAGCTATTAGACAGATTTATATGTATGTCCCAATTTTAAACCAGGTATCTTAATGGTCAGTGTAATTAAAATGATTTTATATTTAGATATCCCCTGGTTTCTGTACATATCCACTTAAGATTGATGCGTTTGTATTAGATTTCAAGCCCTTTGTGTTTGTTTCTCAAATATTGCCAAGTCAAGTGTACTCTCTATATATTCATGTTTTTCAAACAAAATATGTACACGATGACATCAAAGTAAACGAAATTATAAATAAATCGATGTTTCACTTTAACTTGAAGGCTGGGCGAATTGTTAATAATGCTACTACAGACAAAAAGTCTTTTAATTGGGCATGTGAAAATTTCTAAAAGAGTTCATAAAAAAGTATAACATTGTATAGTAAGGCCAAAACACAAATATAAATAAGTCACTTATACAATAGATGGCCGACATCACAATCTGTTGTAGTAGTAATATGTGTTCAACTTACCTTTTGGAGCCTGGTGGAAGCGGTGGGATAAAAAAGAAACTTGTATTAGTTCAATTGGTCAATTTTGTTTTCACAACTGTTTTACTAAATGGTATCATCATAGACCTGTTTTATTGAGGTACATCAAAGTATTTTGTCTCTAAGAAAAAAAAACCACGTTGTTTCAAAGATACACATCAAAAACGGTTTGGTTCTAAATAAGTAAAACGTTCTTATTTCCATTAATACATGTTTACTGGTACATGTAATATGACTAAATATGTTTTATCGATCTTAAAACATATAATATATTGTTAGAAATTAAAACAGCTATATTTTAAACGATAAAACTCGGAAATCAATAGGAGTGTAAATTTAAAGGTAGCTTTATAACTTTAAAATCATAATGGTACGGACCTTAGCATAAACACAGCACCAAGGACGCAATATGCGGGCCGTACCGTATCAATCAAACAAAATAATGCCATATAAAGGTACTAGTTTGTTTTGGTGTCAGCCATATTGACACTGACAGGAAGTGACATTGGATTGGTAACAATGTGAACTACGTCGTCTAAAGAAAATACCGAGGACGTTCATTTTGTTATGAAAAGGCAGATATTGACATTACATACACAGTGTAAGCTGCGGGTGCATGATTGATTTAAAAAGAATGTATGCGACGTTTAATGTAAAAAAGGATTGAAGCGTCCCCAATCTACACCACAGGACACCGAGACCAATTCAATAAAAGATATTAAAGGTTTATTTCGAGACTTTTGATCTTTGTACGAAATTTCTATTTGATCCATTTTGATTGTCGGTAACTAAGCATAGACGTTTCAATAACATCACGTAGAGTAGATTATGTCTTTATTCAGCAACACTGTATTTTATAGACTACGCGCTCTATTAATTTGAAATAATACCTTAATTTTCATGTAAAGAAAAATAAAACAAAATTATGTATAGACCTACAATTAGGTTTATTTTGTGTATCATAATTCGGCATATCGTCATTTGGAGTGAAGAGAACATGCCAATATGGAGCTTGTTATATTCGGTTCATGTTGCCTTTCGTTTTGTGCTGGCATCCCCGTTGTCGTCGTGTCGATATTGATTTTCACTTCAATTTTTGTTGGTGACGCTCGCTCTGTTATGTTTATTTCTATTATATTTTAAACAGCGGTCTATCGATATTTGAAACAATATGTCTACAATATATCTAAATTGTATATCGAACCTCAGAAAAAATGTGCTTATAATTACAAAATTTGTGTAGGACTTAGTTTGTTACAAAACATGTAATGATAAACGCATTCTAACCCATTGAATAACTTAGTAAACAGTGATACTGGCAGGTTCCAAAAACGCATTTGTTATCCTTGTGGACAATTTAGGAGACGATATACAGCTTTAGTCCAATCAATACAGTCTAATAGCAATGGCATTGGTCCTCCAATGACGCATCATGTAAATAAAGCGTCTGAAAGAGCCGGAATTGAGTTGAATGCATTTTTATGTACATACACATTATTGTCGTGAAGTTTGCATATAGATTGTCCTTCCATCGTTTAATATTCCCTTATGCAAATAGATACAACATACTTTATCAGGCTGTTTTCTATAGAAGACATCGACATGGATGCTCTCTGAATAGTTGCACACACTGGGAGACTACAATGAGTTACATTAGCTACTTCCATAGCGATCGTTACGCGGATCTGTTGACATTGTATTGGTTCTTTGTGTATCTTAGCCGGTCATTATTTTTATACATAACATTACATTTTCTGAATTTACTTTCTGTAAATATCGGTCAAAGTACGCCATGATATAAGACACAATATTATCTACAGAATTTTGTTTGTCGGTTGTATCGTTTTCATCATTGCAACGTCGTTATTGTAACAGCTAACCTCGGCTATCGGCGCCATTGGGCAAGCTGTATTTTTATTATTATTATATAATTATCACAACGATCATTTTTCATCAATATAGCTTACGATTAAAATAAACAAATAGTATACTGTATTATTATTGAAACGCATGAATGTTTTTTTGATTTTTTTTTTAATAAGTGCAATAATTGAATAAGTATAATGATGATTTTTTTTAATCTAAGGTAGAAAGAGAGTTCAGAGTGGAACACATTTTTGGTATGTTTATATGATGCATGACTAAGTATGGTTACGTGTTGAGTATGACATATATGAATTCGACAATTTAAACAAACTAACATTAGCAGGAACTACTTGCCCCAATCTGACAAAGTTGCTTCAATATAACCGATATGCAATAAGTATCGTTGAAACCTTAAGGTCGATAAATGAGCATAGCTCCTCCCAAATGTATCGTTAATAATCCCACAATTTACGTCATCGTAGATAAGTTTGTGTACATGTAGCTCCTCCCATATATGATCATTAATACATCAGAAAATATCACGCCACATTTATAAATTTACATAGCTCCTCCCATTGTGCATTTTTGACGACGTTCCGGAGTTATGATGTAATAAACTCAACTTGGCAAAACAGGTTTATGGGATGCAAAATAGTTGAGATTTTAATTATACTTGCATATTAACTATCAAAGTAATGCTCATTACATGTATTTGCATAGCAAACTTCCGGGTTTTAACACCACATTACGAACGCTCTGATACTATATTTATAAAGTGTAGCGAATGCGCGCTCAGATTAAGTGTCTGAATCTCAACATAGAATTTTGAATACAACAAAAATGATGGCGCCTCATCTGTTACATACCTCCCATTCATACTTTTATATTTGTTTACCTGAAATACAATTCCTTTTGTTAATGCTGACTGATATGTAGGTTAAAAACTACTCTTAATACTGCCATTAATACCATAATATAGAAAAAACCTTGACCATACCTATTACAACAAGTACACATAGACGTTTTCTTGCTCGTCTCGTTATTGACCAGGTTGGTGAGTTTGACCTATTGGTCCGGACTCTAGGCTTAGGATCTATTGATGCACTTACCATCGGTTTGAAGGTCATTATAGAAGGTCAATCAACAAAATAACTCATGCTCTTGCATTTACAATATTGCCATTTAAGATGTAATGATGAGAAATATGAACAGATATATATATAGATGCTAATGATGAAGATGAAGAATAGATGAAGATGATGTTTATTATGATATTGGAAGTTTATGATGATGTTGATTGCTATTATGCTGATGATTTATCTGGAAAAATAAAACAATTACAAAAAAAAAAAAAAAAGGAAAAAAAAAAAAAAGTTTCAAATTATGGATGATTGTCTTTAAAAAATGTCAACAACTGCCTCTTTTTAACAGAAATTTTAATTTAAGGATTTTTCACCTTAATTGGATTCAACTGTACTTTGTAGTTTTCTTATCATTTTTATGCCCTTTTTCTGGAAATTGGGAAAGAATTCCATGTCCTTTTTAATGCTAGTGCAAATTTCTAGAACCAGATATTAAAACGGTTACAATTAAAAACCTGTTTAATTCCATTTTGTTTTTAATTAGCATATTCACAAATTGGAGTACAGTCCGTGGTGCAGGAAAAGAACTCTTGGCGATATTCAAAGAATCATCAATGTATGTAAAAAATATTAAGAGACGTTATGTATATAGGATATAGTGGTTAAGTCATTTATCAGAAACAAATACAGTGTATCACTTATAAAACCCTCGTGTAGCGATAACAAAGGGTCTTTTATCCCCCTCTTTTACCGAAACGGGGGATATTATTTAAATTTACCTATCTATCATCCCTCAGTCTGTCAAGTTTTCCAAGTAACATTTCTTTATCTCATTAACGTCATTTGTCTGAACCTATCTGTGAACAAGGGGATTCCAAATTTGTTTGAATGTCTTTGACTCCACATTTCTATTATTTTTATCCTTCAAAACTTGTACATAATACTTGAAGTAAAGTTCATGTTTATCTTTGTTTAAGTTTGTTGCTGTTGACATGAAGTTAGTCACGTATGAAGTCGAACATTTTAGTTATCATGAAAGTCAGGAGGATTTCTATTATTTACCAAATACAATTGAAGTGATGTTTTATACTGAACTTTACTCTTGCTAATACATTTCATGTTGCTTTCAGTCACGGAGAGCAGTATGTCACACATGTAATCATAAAAGAAACAATAACTAGGATTGTAATGGACATCCGAAATATTTCCTGGGAGGAGGCTGCAAGAATTTGTTCTGCCACTGAGAGTTGTAGCTGGTCAAAGTCAATTAAGTTGGCAATGAAAAAACCGGCACTATCAGCCAAATCTTGATCTTGAGACCCCTATTATCACGGACATCATACCATAGGGAAGGAGGTAAACGGGTACAGTTGTATTAGGCAATAGTCAGCCTAATAGTGACAGTTATACCGAACTGTACAGTTGTGGCATTATAGTATACCCCAATTTTTCCTTTTAGTCTGTATGTAATGTATGATGAAGAAATGTCTCATTTTTTTCATTTTGGAATGTTTTCTGCTTTCATTTATATGCCTGTCCATTACAAAATAGCTTCCATGCAGTAGTTTTTGAAATGATCAGATCGCTATGAGATTTGGTTAGCAAATACATGTACATATCACTATCAAGAAAGCAGAGCTCAAGTGAAGATAATGACAAACTGTTAAACGTGGCAGTGCCCTTGTAATTAAAATAATTTGTTGTGTACTATTAATTCAATAGTATGCAAACTTTGTATATTAATATGTAGACATTGAAAAGTAATATATAACATTGGTGTTTAGCCATAATGATCATAAAGCCAAATACAAATATACCTGTGTTTCCCGTTTCCCGACCGACGCTATTTTTCATGCCGACCCTAATACATTTTATTGGTTTTTCACAGTCACTATAATGCATTTATTAGCCGCTTAATTGTTCAAAGTGTACATATAATTTGTTATGCGTTTTATAAGCGTGATCAGTGTCAGAGTTTTATTTGAAGATAGTAGCTAAGTAGCCGTAGATAATTGTGGTTATAATATAGGTTGGGATCTGCAAATTAGTGTGACTGTCTGTAGTCTATGTGGGGGAGTACAGTCTGTGATGGCAGTGTTTGTGCCTCCAGCTGATATGCTGACCACTACCAGAGTCAAATTTAGCAGGATTTATAGCCAGTTTGTAACAGGATTTAAGCAGCATCAACAACTGTAATGATTTTGCTAAGGGACAGATAGTAAGGTAGTTCAGCCTGGGAGTCGAAGGCGGAGAAAAGAGTTGGATTGGGGAATTGAGTTAGTTAAAGAGTCATGAGGAAGGAGGTTGAGTTAGGGAAACCCAGTTGAGAGGTCAAGAGATATAGAGGAGAGTTAGAAAGCTAGAGTTAAAGTGAGAATTAGGAAGCTGTAGTTTGTACATTTGTGTAGTTTTACAGTTTATAGTTGGAGAAAATTAAGTCTGAAGTGGGAGATTGAGCTCACAATAGTGAAGACTTGTATAGTTTATGACAGATTAAGATACTTGTGTTGTAATTATAGTGTAAATTTGAATATACTTATTTTGTTGTTCAATTAATTTGAACTGGAGGCAGTGGAAATTGCGAACAGAAAGTATCAGTAGTAATCAGAGAACCATCGGGTGACCATCAGTGGCGTTTGGACTACTAAAAACTAATGTCTAGCTGTAGAGATAATTTAGAAATGTAACACTAGTGGTAGCACTACTGTAAATTACGTTGGTTATTCCATAAACATTGAGGTGGGTCAAATAATAATTTACTTGAATTTGTCGTTTGGGCCTGCTCAACACAAAAACTGTGAATGCATTCGTGCATTTATTTTACATGAATCAAATTATATATTTGGTGCCTTTCATACATTATTAAAACAGTAACATATCTTAAATATTCACTGGGAAATAAGGAGATTTTCCTCACCAGAAAGAAAATAAAATGAACAAATAAAATGTTTTTCCTACCTACTTGCCCTATTGTCTTTGGAGCCGAAACAGGAAACACATATATATTTTTATTTGGCCTGATAATAATTCATATGATACAGTAATGCTATGAATGTATATATCTTGTTTAAAGTGCATTGTAAGTATTATAAATATTTTTCAAAACATTGTGATTGGCTAAGTTGGTTAAGTGTCTGACAGGCTCGTGACTCTGTATACCTTGGACTTTCAGTATAACTCTCCTGTGATATGCACCATAAGTGCAGCACAGGGATTGGCTCCATGTTATATAAGACAAAAACTATTAATGTTTTGCTACACTTATGTTTGATTCTGCCCAAACCAAATGGCAGCACTATTTTGAATAGCCACTATCCATTTCTAGCAAAAATCACTTGCTGCATGTTTTATAGGGACTCGGTCTTTTGAAAATGAGGTATTTGATTCCCCTATTTCCCTATTTACTATTTATGTAATGTAAAGGCGAAATCATGTGTTACAAGAGTGGAAAAAGGGAACAAATAAAAAGGGTATATAACCATTTCAATTGAAGACTAAGAATACCAAAATTAACATAATTTAAAATTATTTAATATGCCTGTTATACATTTAGTATTCATGTCATTTAAAATGTCACTTCTAAGCAGTTTAGAGACTGAGCGAATGTATTTATATATAAAGTGATATATAAATACTGACAGGTGTACTAGAAGGTCAGGAAGAATCACCACCTTTCATAACTTATTTCAATTAGATAATACTTAGTATATGGTCTGGGTAGTTATTTCCCTGACTTGCACTACACCACTAAAAAAGCAATGTCATTTGTACATGCATATCATTTCCTAATCTCTTCAGTTTCATATTGCATACCCCAGTCGGTTTACCATTTACATTTCAATCTACTACTTTTCTCATCAAAATATTAATCTCTTTTCTGTTACAAGCCTATCTCAAACTTATCTCAAATCTGTGCTTTATAACAAATCTAATACTAAATCTACTTATAAGTTCCCTTAATAAATATGTGCTTTATAACAAATTTAATACTAAATATACTTACAAGTTCCCTTAATAAATCTATGCTTTATAACAAATCTAATACTAAATCTAGTAGCACGTTCCCTAAATAAATCTGTGCTTTATAACAAATCTAATACTAAAGATATTTATAGGGTCCCTAAATAATTCTGTGCTGTATAACAAACTTACACAATATCGACTTACACGTTACCTTAATAAATCTGTGCTGTATAACAAACTTACACAATATCTACGTACACGTTCCCTTAATAAATCTGTGCTTTATAACAAATGTAATACTAAATCTACTTATAAGTTCCCTTAATAAATCTGCTTTTTAACAAATCTAATACTAAATATACTAACCCGTTCCCTATATAAATATATGCTTTATAACAAATCTAATACTAAATCTACTTACACGTTTCCTAAATATACCTGTTCACTTTAACAAATCTAATACTAAATATACCTATAGAGCCCCTAACTAAATAGGTGCTTTATTACAAATCTAATACTAAATATACCTATAGGGACTTGGTCCCTAAATAATTCTGTGCTTTATAACAAACTTACACAATATCTACTTACACGTTCCCTTAAAAATCTGTGCTTTATAACAAATCTAATACTAAATCTACTAACACGTTTCCTAAATAAACCTGTTCTTTATAACAAATCTAAACCTAAATATACCTATAGAGCTCCTAAATAATTATATGCTTTATAACAAATCTAATACTAAATTTACTTACAAGTTCCCTTAATAAATCTGTGCTTTATAACAAATCTAATACTAAATCTTCGTATAGGTTGCCTCAATAAATCTGAGCTGTATATCAAATCTATTACTAAATCTACTTTCAAGTTCCCTAAATAAATTTGTTTATTTTACAAATCTTCAATCCTGTTTAGGTTTTGATGTTTATCACAACAATTAATATGACTAATATTGACCTTATATTATCCACACACCCTTGTTCTCCAAACACATCCCCCACCACTCGTAGCTAGTAGCCTACTACTATATGTTACAATTTTAATCTCTTTAATTGATATAATTTTTTAACTGTTATACATTGTTCAAGGTATATATATGAAAATCATACACACTCAAGGAGCATGAAGATGCAAAAAGGAAAGTGATAACCATGTTTTGTTTTCATTTATTTTTATTGCTTTGATAATGCGATTGCTCCAATGCATGTGTATACATACTTATTTTGAACTTGGACGTATTTGATTATTAGAAAGTAATATGCGTGACTTTAGCTTGTTGAGTGTAAATATATAATATGAAATATATGGTACATAGTTTCTAGTAATTAGAAGAGTTTGTTAATGTACACATGTCTGTGGCTTGCGTGATATTGGGTTCGTAACTGTTTGCTGTTTTCCGTCAAGTATTTATAAATGTATATTGTGCATATATTTGTGACAGTCACTGAATTAATAAATGTGTGATGAAGAAAAATTACTATGCATGATTTAAACAATAAACTAACTTCATTAAGTATATGTTCAAACTTAGTCACGCTGTGTTATCGTTTTATGTAATGAAAATTATGGAATCATTTGTTGGATTCATACCTCACCTTATTTAGTGGATCAAGTGAACTATTGTGTCATCACATGTGGTAGACTCGTTGTATACAATACCTATTTGATACCTCTATGTCCTAATCATATCAATAAACATTTTAAAAAAAAGTTACTTATGTCAATGGATATGTAGCTAGCAACTTTAGTTTCCAATTCCATGTCATACCTATATGACCGTCTATATTGAAGACGCCAAAAACAATTTCAAGTTGTCTTAAATATAAATCACAGTCTTATGCTTATGAACTCTCATTCCGGATCACATATCCTAATCAGACATACCAACAAAAACGTTTTTGTGATAATTTTCCAGGTACACCAAATGGAAAAATGTTTAAGTAATATATAGTAGAGCTATGATGCATATCTGCCATGAAGTGGATAAATATTTAATAACTGGAACAAAAGTATGTCAATCAGATGCAGTGAACAGTTATATCTACCAATATGCCCTGTAGTGGATGAGATGTGTAAAATACACTTTCTGTAACAGTTATATCTATCAATCTGCCCTGTAGTGGATGAGATGTGTCAAATCTAATTTCTGTAACAGTTATATATATCAATCTGCCCTGTAGTGGATGAGATGCGTTAAATCTAATTTCTGTAACAGTTATATATATCAGTCTGCCCTGTAGTGGATGAGATGTGTAAAATACACTTTCTGTAACAGTTATATCTACCAATCTGCCCTGTAGTGGATGAGATGTGTAAAATTTACTTTCTGTAACAGTTATATATACCAATCTGCCCTGTAGTGGATGAGATTTGTAAAATATAATTTCTGTAACAGTTATATCTACCAATCTGCCCTGTAGTGGATGAGATGTGTAAAATACACTTTCTGTAACAGTTATATCTACCAATCTGCCCTGTAGTGGATG
>JAUMHH010190915.1:0-14135 GCA_032359455.1 Chlamys rubida
ACCAATGACGTAACAATAAATACCTGCTCACAAGAGAAGATAACTCTGCAATACGCAAAGACGGAATTGGGTTTGAGAGTGTGTATTTAATCCGGACTGGGTTAATCAACCTCACATATTTGTACTTCCTATTTTTGTTTTGCTCATGGTCGAACGTCTTCGCAAAAGATAAAGTCATATGACGACGGATTTCTAGAGAAATAACGTCGAAAAGAACGAACAGCTTCGAAGAAAGAGGTCTCAATTATTGCAATGTGGAAGTAAATCAATTTCCATTTCTTCGATGTTCCTTAAGTAGAAGGCACAAGAAAGTACAAGGTCCCACGTCAGTCGCCTATTGCATGTTCTGTAAATGTTGGTATTCCGTCTTTGCATATTGCAGAGTTATCTGCTTTGGGAGCAGGTATTGATTGTTACGTCATTGGTTTGTGAGAGTAACGTCATCAATTTTTGAGAAAACGACGTAAACAATCGATACCTGCTAACAAGAGAAGATCACTCTGCAATACGCAAAGACGGAATACAAAGTACACGATAATCTGAGTATGAAGTACACGTTGTCGAAATAAATTATTATGTATGCAAGTATGAACGGAGTTAAGATTAAGGAGTATCGGAGTATGAGATGTCCTGGTATGATATACACGAACACTGGAGTACGGGGTACTGTGTAATAGGTATACTAGCATCAGAGTATGAAGTGTGCGAGTATCGAGTACATGTGTATATGATGTTACATAAACCAGACGTAAGTACTTATCGTATAGTGTGCAGTGATGTTGCCTACAAGTGCATCATTCATCATTGGGAAGTGGAGGCCTAATCGAGTACCATCCACCATTTTGTCATGTAGGGAAGTAGCGTTGTCCATACGAGTATCTATTATACATTGTAATGTACCATGGTTTCAGCCAACTTCCAGAATTGACAGTGACCGCAATAGAAATACATGTAGCTAAACGGACTAGACGACACTACATAGCTACTCGGTATTATAATTATGCTACTAGTATATAGACCCCGTCATGTACTAGTACTGGCGGTTTCACTTTGAATGATTATTGGTTGATTAAAAATATATTTACTCCTCCATCATAGAACAGGAAGTGACGTGGAATTTCTGCTAAACGTATATTCGTCTCGTTGAAAATTTCTGTCGTATCTCAGGTCCTTGTTGGCGAGTCTGGACCCTGGCGACATATTTGTCTCTCTCGGCTTCGGCCTCACTTCTAGAGTTTATCAAATAACTCTACCCTCATCCAGGAGTTGGGTACGGCGCCGAACCCTCACAACGCAGGAGCGCTTTCCTCAACTCGTGGCTAATCTGTCAAAGGTTTCCTTTACATAGTCCCATTCTTTTTATACATTGACAGTTCACAATGCAAATTATAGAAATTCCTTTTTAAAAGACTTAAGTGTGTTTGAAGATTCAAATTAAAGGATAAGGAGGTCCGGTAGTTCGGTCAGTTTGGTCAGAGCGATATGCAGGACAGTATGTTGTTCCGGACCCCGTTACCAGTGGATATACGATCATGGTCAACTAAACACGGTAAGTCTGTACAATAATATTTACTTAAATCTAATTTATTGATGAATTTGCATGAATTTGACCCAAACATTGGGGATACTGATTCAGAATAGCACCCCACATAAATTACAATTGAATAAGTAAGCATATACTGTTTAAATTATTTACATTTTCTTTTTGCTATATTAGTTGCTTTGAAAACACACACACACACATAAAACTTTTTTTCAATGAAGGAAGCACTGAAAATATGAAGTTCGATCTATTTTCAATATGTTATATTTAGAAGATAATTATAATCATTATTAAAATTGAAATAATATACATTTTTGATCAAAATACAACAAAATATTTCCAAACTATTTTACACTATGAACCAGGTATTATAATTTTTTTGAATTTCAAAAATAAAAGTATTTGTTTATTTCATTTCATTTTAAATCATTTGGATAAATATAAACCTATTTTATTAAATTCATAAGTTATGTTATAATAGTACAATTTACGTTGACTTAATTATGATCAAAATTCTTCGACAAATGAGATGAATTATGGGTGAGTATTCCCCTGTTATATCCCGTTATTTAACCCTTCATGAGAGAAAGGGGACTAAACTGTGACTGACCATCGTGTCCGGGCAATGGTCAGTTGTATTTACGTACGACGTGTGAGGTATGAACTCACATCCTCTCATCAACCATCGAAGGGGAGCACCACAAAAATGTCGGGGAGCATTTATTGATAAATTGTGGCAGCAGTTCCGGTGGAGAGGCTGTGGCGGTCGCGAGACTGGATGGTGTGTGGCACGCGCGAGAAATCTACACATAGACATAACCTTCTGTCTGGAAACTGTAACCCGTGTAATCGAAAACCTAGCTCCAGCGTGTTACATTCGTACACGAGTTTGTTTTTACTATCGCGTTATTTTCTTCGCTTTATTTCCGAGGACAGTTTGATTTGATTTTCATATTCAATATATTATTTGCCACATCTTTTCTTTAAGTGAAGTCGCTGCGTTTTGCATAATTTAATATTTATAGTTGATTGCAAGTTATTTTCATTCAATAAAAACTAAGATTTTCAGCAAAAACATGACATTGACATGAATTTAGATTATAGGATATACATATAGGAATCGTTAGAATTTGTTCACTCTCATTACTTTACTAGTAAACTTATTTTGGTAGACTTTTGTCATGTCTTATAAAATTTAATGTCGCAGGTGACAAAAACATTTTTCCTAATCAAGTTGTACAGACTATTACTTTGTGGTCAACAAGGATGTATTTAATTTAGTCCTAATTTTAGTCATTTTTCTTTATCCAGCAATGTATCGTTGAAAAGAACTGTTTTTGGAAGCAACCAAGTTTTATTTGCGTAACACACTGTATATATAGTACAGTCGATCTTCATACTCCCCTATCCCTTACTTCCGGTATATGGTTACAATATGTTGTAATAACTAGTACCCAATCCGTTTGTAATTATTTACAATAAAATATGTTTAAACTTAACTAGATGTTGTGTCAGAAGTGACAAGTTGTGACTGAGAGCTCTCTCCTCTTGTTTAACGGACTAGCCGAGTTATTTGGGTTTTAAATGCCAAAGTTTAGGCAGTGGAGATCAGACAAAATTGTTTGAGGTAGGTCAGACTTCCATTAATTGGAATGTATTTTTGATAATATAATTCAAGAGGCGAATAAAAAGTGAAAACAAGTTCTCTCTGATATTTACTTGGACTTTTTTGGAAAATATATCTGCTAATATCCTATACTGTATAATAATCATATTTCGCTTGGAGTAGTTTCGTGAAAAAAGTATTTGCGAAAACAGGATATTCCTTGAAGCTAAGTGATCTATTATGATCACTTTAACGTCCTTTGTTCTTCCCAAATCTTCTTCAAATTTAAAATTGGGTTAAATTTCAAACTTTAATTTATATTGCGGAACTACACAGGGCATCACTGAAATTTGCTATTACAGGAAAACTTATTAAACAAATTTAAAATCAATTTTGTTTATCAAAAATCTTCAAAGATGGTAGTAAAGATATTTGAATAATCTTAGGACCAATCTTTACTTTTTTCGCCTTTTTGCTTTATCACGGCGACGAAGTGTAAAATCGATGATATATTTTCTTAATCGGTGCTTTTTTATTTGAATCCGAAAAAGGTCCGTTTTGATTATTTTCCTAAACGACGCTTTGTCGCCGCGATGAATGGGAACAGTGCCGTTTTTTCTGAACGATGCTTCCTTTTTGCGTTTTACGGAAAAGCAAAAAACGCA
The DNA here is from genome assembly GCA_032359455.1 of Chlamys rubida. Classification (NCBI taxonomy): domain Eukaryota; kingdom Metazoa; phylum Mollusca; class Bivalvia; order Pectinida; family Pectinidae; genus Chlamys; species Chlamys rubida. Next base: position 3,815 of record JAUMHH010190915.1, read on the forward strand.
ATTTCATTTTTACAAAACGTGGCTTCGTCAACGACAAAGCGAAAATGGCGAAAAGGCAAATTTTGTCCTAATCAGTCACCAAATAATCTGGTTACTTATCTAGATATGTTCCATGTGTATTTTATCCGCTCTGTAATTAAACTTCCTCGCTAGTGCCATTGAAGGTCATAGGCTACCCTACTACTGAGTAGCACATAGGTATCTTATTTTGAAAAGAGTTGAATTTTAAGAAAAAATGTAAAATGTTTGTAAAATGCCTTTTGTAAATAATTATTACAAATTTAGGCCATTTTTCTTAATTTATAGATCATTCCTTAAAAAGTCTGTAATCTAAATGTAGATTTCGGCCCAGATGATTATTTCATTACAAAATATGACTTTTGAGTGAAGAGGTATCCATTTAAAAATAATGGTGTTTTAATGTATCATTTACATATCAGTTTTTATGTATTAAAAAAAACATAGTGTTATGGTTTTTTTTACTGCGAATATATCTAGCTATATTAGAAATATAGTAGGGCTGAACACAGTATGATACCGGTAATGTCAGTATCAGACAACCATTTCCCACATTTTTACTATGTACAATGGAATGTACCACCACCGCCATATTCATTTTTTTTTTTTTTATTTCTGATAAAATACAATGCATTTTATATACAAAAACCTGTCAGTTCATATCAGAATCAAACACCAGTTAATTGCCATTGGTAAATGTTGTCCCTGTACATTCAGTCTACATACGGAGAATCGGAAAGCTTCACCCTGTAATCTAAGTGTTCACAGTTCCGCCTGTATAAAACACTACACCTTGATATTTACAGTACCACTCAATGACACGAACACTATATAGCCCTACCAAGTAACACTGACACTCATATTAGCTATGAATGTCATGGCCCACGGGGTGATGTCGTCAGTAGTATGACGTCATAATTGTAACGTTAGATAGCATTGCCTCTCCCTTATAGATGGCTGTTCTATTAATTAAACAAGCACACAAGATACATAGATTAATTTGAAGAAAATGCTGAATTTTGATAAATAAATTTAAATTTCTACGAGAAAAAATACATTTCACAAAGTATTAAACTGCTTTCAGTTGGTATTCATATGGACTATGAATGTAATGGCCCACGAGGTGATGTCATCATTATTATGACGTCATAATTGTAACGTTAGATAGTAGATACCACTACCTCTCCCTAATAGATGGCTGTTCTATTCATTAAACAAGTATATATAATACCGCCCCAAACTCTCTGATTTGAGACGCCTGAACTTTCTTACCTACGATTTCATATTTCATTTTCGAAATCCTTGGAATTGTGTAATCTGAGTGATTGATAAAGTCACATATAATATTGATTTTTAAATAAATGAATTTACCATATATACTGGACAATTCCCAATGTCTGAACGTTCCTAGCTCTGTCTGTGTTCGTTTTCGATATCCTGAATGCGTCCAGGACGATTGAATTAGACAGTTACATAATCTGGACGATTGATGAAATTTCTGATCTATTCTCAAATTGTTAAGCATTTGGACAGTTGACACTTAAATAGGTCACAAGTGTTTGGGCCATATCTGTTGTAATTATTACTGTACATGTATCTTGCGATATCTTGAATACGTTGGGAAAGATATAATCCAGTTGGACAATTATATTATACACAAATTGCTCGGTGAAATTTGCTATCACTGTAAATGTAATAATTAAATATGAATCTGTAATTGAAATTTAAATGGGCAATAGAAAAACATATGAATATAATGTATTGTGTCTGAATTTGCATGGCTGTGTGTATCTAAAATCGCCTATTACCTGAATGTATGCGAGAAGATTTAATTGAATTATATAATTATGTAAACAGACCAATTCATGAAATTTCATGTAATCTGGACCATTTATTAGATTACTTATTGGGCGGTTGACATTTTAAGACTTCTGAAATATTGCTGTGTTATATATTATTAAATGAAGTTAAAGTTGAACAGTTATGTCAACTGATTTCATGTAATTTCATATAATCTCGAATTTTAAAGTTTAATTTCAATAGACCAGATGCTGTACATTTGACATTTTAAGACGGCTGAACAACGTAAGGTGTTGTGACCATTGGTCACTCAATGTTATCTGGCCAAAGTGTCAGTAACCCATTCACGTAACACGCCTTAAGGGAGATTAGTGTTGTTTGATAGTCCTGATCCATACTAATCCTATGGAAACCGAAAGTAAACTGACAGCGGTGTATACACATTGATCCGTCATTACGTGGGGATATAAGGGATTCACTGACCATTACAAGGCCGTACTTTGGTAGACTGGACACTGTGAACTAGACCATTAATTGTCGGAATGGTCACAGGCAACGCCAACGAAATCCGCTTTTCGGTGTGTACATTATGTATGTTCACAGTGCTGTTAAATTGTGTGAACACATATTTTGTAATTGCATGGTTGATAGCAATGTATTTACTTACATTATAACGATATATCTAGAAAGAAATTAAACACTATATAGTTGGAATATAAGTTTCTTGCTAGAGTTCGGAAATAAGTCAAATTACACGCGTTCGGCTGCGGATCGCGTACGAAAATTATTTAGACCATCAGTTAAGTGCCCCGATGTTCTTGCTAGTTCTATTAAGGAGTTTGAAGGGACACTTTGCAAAATCTCACATTTCGTTATGAAATCATTCGTGTAATTAAAGCGATTCTGATGTTTCCAATAAATTCATAATTTCCACTTCACACTGTTATAAGAAAATACTGTAAACGATTAATATACGGTGAAAAAGACATGGAATTTATTATGCAACAACTTCTTGCAATTTTCTTTACAAAAACGTTTTTATAGGACGGCTACACAGAGTTCTAGCCTACTTAAAGTAAAAGCCCAATATTCACAAAATCATTCGTAAGTACAGTTGTGAAATCACCGTTTTAAAATATACAATTTTAAACATCAATATTAAATATACAATTTTAAACATCAATAAAACATGTTTTGTTTGTTAATGTCACTTTAAGACAAAAACAATAAATTAAATTAGCCCGCTGTCGGTCTACCTCGATATTCAGAAGTTAGCGGGAAAATAAAATACAGAATGTTGGGTTGTGTGTGTAGAATATATTACCTGTTGGCTATTTTTAATATGAGGAAATAAGAAAGTCTCCTATTGAGTATTAACTTTTAATTGCGCTACCACAACTCAATACATAGGTTGTATGACGACGGTATCAGAGATACATGTACATGGGAGGGATAGAAAACAGGCCCTATGTTACGTAAATGTTACATTTAGGTAAAGGGCTGTTCGGGAACTTCTACGAAAAATGCATGGTGTAACTCTTCACCTAAAGTATTCAGCAAATACAAAATAAAACTATACAGCTTGTTTTTACTATTATTCTAATATTTGCAATTTTTGCAACTAAAATAAGAATAAAAATATGATGTTTATAATTTTAATTGCATATGACGTTTTTACGCTGCATGTTATAACGTAAATATGCTTCCCATTCGTTAAAGACAAAATCCCCAGTTAAAGGAACGTAGGGTGGAAAACATTAAAATTGATCGACTCGAACTAGTATACCTGGATACAGGAGAACAAGCCCCGGGTATCCACATCCGTCACACCCTTAAAACCTCCTGGAGTATGTTTAACTTAAACTGCGGCAATAGAAACACTATTCGCTCCAGTTAAATCAATCCCGTTTAGAAGTTACCTAAGAGTCTCATAATTGACAATGTCCCCCATTTGTTTACAAAACGAAGCTCACTGATAACTCTGTCAACATGGCAACATTACATAAGTGACGTTCAAATAAATAACCAGATAACCTCATGGATGAAAACTACATTGAAGGATTAATAGGATGTTTCCCAACCTTTGGGGTAATCCTGACCAAAAAAATCCTAACCAAAAGGGTAAGATCCTGAAATGTCTAGACCCATGCTTTGCGGAAGGCCAGACATTTAAGAAAAGTACCCCAACGATTGAGTTTTTCCAGTCGTACTCCCTAAGTGGGGGCAAATAATGTTCTCCCACCTCAAATACAAGTGATTTCGCGAAACACAAACGTTGATTTCATAATTTAATTAAACTCAATGGGCTAACTTCAGTGATCTTACTTTGTTGACGTGACGTCAATGCATTGCTGACGTGACGTCAGACAATTGTTATGACTGGGGTAACTCGTGTTTGCTTTTTAAGGGTACGACAAACAATCTTTCTCTGGTCAGAAGTGTGAATATCATTGACTATTGGGGGAGAATAATAGAATTTTCTTCTACCTTGAAGGTGTGACAGATACGTTTTTAGTATGTGTTGGACATCATTTCATTTCAAGTTGAAACGATTATTTATCAGTATTTTTATATCTGGTGTAAGCATTACTGTTACGGATTATGTAGCCGTTACACGGTTCTATTACTAGGATAACTAGTTGTCGGTAAGAGTTGTCTCTCTTGATAGCCAAAAAAACAAGGAGAATTTTCTTCGCAGTTCACACAAGATACACAGGTATTTATTCAATGTATTGGATAATATAAAAGCTTGTATTTTAATGATAAAAATAACAACATGTTTTTAGAAGACTTTGGTTTATACTTGAAGGGAAGAAAAACCTTTAATCATCGTTTTTCGTTCCAATTTTAAGACTTTAACTGGAAAAATAGTTTGCTATGTTATTGTAAAAAATGTACATGAAAGTATCCTGATGCGTGTCTCACTGTTCAACTTGGACTACCTACCACGGTGTACTATATACTCCAAAATATTCCAAATACTCATCGACGGGTTATCCTGCCTCCATTTTTTGAGTGCCAACCCTGAAGACATAATGGTAATTTAAAATAAACAATAATAACGTCTGGATTTGTGTTCCATCGAAACATTTTTTTAATAAAATTATAATGCTCACCCACTTACCCTATTTCATCTCACGGGATGCAACACGCAACAGAGAAATAATTTTGTTACCATAATTAGAATTATTTCTGCATGCAAAATACACATAATTTTTTTTTTTGTGTATGCAACACTCAACCGGTAAATAGTTTTGTTATCCTACTTTGTCTGGTTGCATCCCTCGAGCGATATCTAATAATAACTTTGTTACCTTATTTTATGTTGGTGTAACACTATATTTTGTCTTGATTTTAGACTAAAAAGATATATAATGTTGTTGCCCGATTTTTATTTCAAGATAACATTAAACAAATATTAACACATCTGAAATGTAGACCTGAATTAATGCGGTAATATATTATAATGAAATTAAAGGGGTTTATGGGAGATACCTCAAACAAAAATATATTCAAGGTATAAGATGGCGTTATAGTAGCATCATTCCGTCCTCCCCAAGGCAGATATTCAACAGGATGTACATCCTTAAAGGAAGTTAAGACCATATTAACATGAAGAACACTTTCGATCAACAAGTGCGTAGTGTTGACCATATATATCGTAACAACTCGTATATTGTTACATTAACCTCGAAAACTTAGATATGTAACCTCCTCTACTGGTACATGTAACCTGGTATACTGGTACATGTAACCTCCTCTACTGGTACATGTAACCTGGTATACTGGTACATGTAACCTCCTATACTGGTACATTTAACCTCCTATACTGGTACATTTAACCTCCTATACTGGTACATGTAACCTCCTATACTGGTACATTTAACCTCCTTTACTGGTACATTTAACCTTGTATACTGTTACTCTTAACAGTGTATACTGTTACACTTAACCTTATTACTGTTACTCTTAACCTTGTATACTGTTACATTTAACCTGGTATACTGGTACATTTAACCTGGTATACTGGAACATTTAACCTCCTATACTGGTACATTTAACCTGGTATACTGGTACATTTAACCTCCTATACTGGTACATTTAACCTGGTATACTGGTACATTTAACCTCCTATACTGGTAAATTTAACCTGGTATACTGGTACATTTAACCTGGTATACTGTTACAATTAACCTTGTATACTGTTACTCTTAACCTTGTTTACTGTTACTCTTAACCTTGTATACTGTTACAATTAACCTTGTATACTGTAACTCTTAACCTTGTTTACTGGTACTCTTAACCTTGTTTACTGGTACACTTAACCATGTATACTGGTACTCTTACCCTTGTATACTGGTACTAGTACAATTAACTTTTCGTTCTGGTACATTTAACCTTTTATACAAACTGGTACATTTAACCTCGTATACCGGTACATTTAACCTCGTATACCGGTACATTTAGAATCGAATACTGATACGTTTTACCTGATATGCTTGTCATTTGATCTTGTATAATGAAATGTTTAACCTCGTATTTTAGTAATTTAACCTGATATATTGGTTCATTAACCTGATATATTGTTACATGAACCTTGGATATTGTCAAACAAAATATATTCTCCATTTCTTCATTTACATCAATTCAATTCACGGAGACGGATTAACATAAGTACTGTTTGGACTTGTTTTCGAATCCTATATGTATATCACGTTTGTGTTACTGGAATATTATACCGATAATAAAGTAAAGTTTAAACTACATGTTATTCAATTCAACAAAATTAAAGGTTTATTACACCTACAGCTCAATTGTTATCAATATTTCTTAAAAAAATTATCCAATTGAAAAGGAGTATTTCGGCAATAGAGCGGGTTTCATTTTTGTTTTTTGTTTTTTTGTATTGTTTAACGGCCCATCGACAATATGAGTCATTTAGGGCCAACAATACTGTAAAAAGAGACATTCACGAAAATAAACACATCAAACCGTAACTTAATAGCTTAAAATGTGTAAAGGATTAAAGACATACATCAATATCGAACAAATTGGCTGAACTAAATATATCATAGTTTATTGTAAAATCAATAGAGTGTAAATAGTCAAAAATTAATTGCACAGAAACTGTATCGAATAATCTTTTCATAGAGGGTACATCATAAAATCTGTCACGTATTTGTTTGAAATCAGCGCATTCAATCATAAAGTGTTTGACTGTAAAATGTAACCTTGTGTGATGTAGGTATGGCCTATGCGCAGTCGCGAGTGGATAATTTCCTCTCTGCGGTCTGCTCTACTTGTAGCTAATCAGGTTTACTTAGATATGACCGTGACTCGGTGATCAGATTATACAAAACGCTAAAAGTCGAGATATATGTCCGTTACACTGTCTAACATTAGTTACGGAATTCAGGATGGCAGTCACCTTGGTGAAATGGTTATAATAATAAGCGCACGGGAAAATGGACGGACGGACAAAAAGTATGACCACGGAATTAAATTAGATCTAAGTCCGTGGTATGACCAACAACCAGGAACTATACATAAAGATCATTGTAATGTTTATACTAGTATCCGTGTAGTATGTAATGTTAAAGCGTGCATACGACCAGGATCTGAGGAGTTCTATTGCCGAACAAGGGGATTATGGGATGGTACGATTGCCTCCACTTTGTCTGCTCCACTTCCTACACAAACTTATCAAACACCCATTTATCACTCAAACTTTGAAATTATTTTCAATCTCGTTTTTATCGGCTTGTCATTGTGTTGTGCTCGAGGTTTTTGTGTGGTAAGCCGGCCAATCACTTCAAAGATTGTACAGAAGGTACTGCCAGTAAGAATGGCCGAACTAGAAGAAATGAAATAACTGGAATTTTCTTTAAAGGTATTATCGCTCTCAGTGACCGCCTAAGACTCAAAATTCTCCATTTATCTGATAACGTGTATGATATTCTACGTTAGGATTTTATACTGTTTCATGTGTTATCACCTTTACCTGGCCGGAGCGGTAACATCAAAGGGGCGGGTCGTGCCTTAACCCTTTGACGAGTACCTGTCATTTACCTGGCGGTCCTCACACTGACCACAGAGACGGGCGGGTCCAGACGCTGGTAGGCCAAACTATGTATCACGAGGGGATTGGTCAATAAAGGGAAATGACAGAACATATATTTAGATTGGACAGATTTTCGACGATTATTATCTATTTGTTTTTAAAAAAACATTGAAATTTTCCTTTCGCTGAAAGATTATCTTAAGCGTGGAAATTCAACAAATCAAAAACAGTACAGATGCATATATGCATGCACTTGATTGTCATTCGCAGGATAAAGATGGCGGATATATTTTGGTTTTCTATCATTACTGTTATGTTTGTCGTGTCATTACCTTTGGCCTATCGTCTGCTCATAAAACGGATACTACGAACGACATCTCATCTCAGAATGTTCCAGAAGTGGGGCCGTGTAAAACGATTTAATTGTTTACGTCCCTTATCAATGAGTTGAAGTTTGTTTACGTCTGTTTGCGTTTTTCAACAAAGTTGTGTATAAAATACTTTTATCAATTAGCTTGACATTCTTCAAATGCAATGCGTATTGATTTGTTAACTACAAAATCTACCTGAAAGAAGGTGTGGTTAAGTGTCGGAAATGACAACGCATAAGTATGTGATAGTATCGCCGATAAATGTGGGAGGGATCGAGTTATCTGCCCACACCGGTCCTATATGACGTCATACATGACATCACACGAGGAGGGGTGTAGACAAACGAGGGTAGAAAGTGGAACCGTGTGTAAAACGTTTTTGTGTAGTAGATATTGTTTTGATTTCAACATACATGTATTTCATTGATAAGCAATTGAATCGAAGATCAGACGTCTATCCAAATTTACAATACACGTTTACTTAATAATATCTGTTGATAAAAAAGGGAAATTATGTAATACATATTTTACATGTTTTTTCTCATATTTTCACATTTTGAAATCAAACGCCTTTTTGTGTGTGTAAAAGAATTATAACAACGTATAAATGTATTGATGGTGCTAAAAACACGTACAGCTGATGAGAGAGAAAAATCCAGGTGTTTCTGTTTGCATTCAGGATTGGAGACCCAGCTCCCAGCTTGCACGGAAAAGTTAAAACAGTTTCGGTAGAGTTTTAAAATGTTATAGAGTAATATCAATTTTAAATGTTATAGGTATACAGTCACAAAATATCACTTCTCACAGATCGCTAATGTTTCTTCATTTTAAAGCTCTGCTCGGCAAATTTAATACCACATTAGCTACATGTGCACATATTCATCACGTCACACAGCAAGGGCGGGCACGTTTTCAAGATGCGCATCAACCCTTAATTTTACTTCAAAGGAAATTCTTCTTTCTTCCTCTTGACGAATTCGTTAGGTTCGGGATGCTAACTGTGTTACTAAATGGTGTATTAGTCATTTTACGGGATAACTGTGGTGTCGTCTATGGTTATTAGGTGACTAACTAAAATCGGAAACCTTTCGGGAATTTCCGTTAAAATTCGAATTTGGTGTCACGCCATGATTGGACCCCGATAACTCAAACAGTTTGACGGGAAAACCCGTACAATTCCGATCGGAAAAAATTCACGTTGGAATTATTTTTTTTGAAAGTTCATGTAAGGGATGTACACAGGAAATGTAAATATATTACAATGATCGGGCAGCGTTCGTCACGTAGAATACATGTATATCTGTTAGCCAATGAAATTCCTATCAGAATGGCAATGGAAAGCATACCATCCTTCATCAATTATCATTTTATTATCGTGAAGATTTATATTCATTCGTTCATTTCTTCATCCACTCATTCTTCATCATCTAATTATTCATTAATCAATTCATTTTCTGATTCATTAAAATACCGACACCCTCTGCATAGAAACGCTCGGATAAATCACCTTCAGATTCTAAGATACGCTTTTCAGGACATGCACACACAGACGAGAGGCTTCACGAATTCGTGCTGACGTACTGGCGCATATCTATAGATTCACAAATGTCCACTTAAACTGAGAAACCTCTCGCATGCATTATATGTTCCTGACAACAGAGATCTGATAATTTGGTACTAAATCAATCAAATATGCCCCCTCCCCCGCCCCCCAAATGGTGGGGTTGGAGGTGGAGGGATGGGGAGGAGGGGTTACCGAAAGTTGATCTAAAATTCTTATAGTGTAAAATTACTAACACATTAGTTTAGATCGAAATATAGCTATAACAAATTCGCATGTCTCTGTATCCTAGACAATACAGTGCTGTACCACAGATATATAAAACTTTGTATCACATGTCTCTGACAATATAGTGTTATACCACAGATATACAAACCATTGTGTTACATGTCTCTGACAATACAGTGCTGTACCACAGATATATAAAACAATTTATTACATGTCTCTGACAATACAGTGCTGTACCACAGATATATAAAACATTGTATTACATGTCTCTGACAATACAGT
>JAUMHH010190926.1:0-14134 GCA_032359455.1 Chlamys rubida
ACATGCTGCTCAAACATTGCATACATAATACATCACATGCATGTGACAAAATGAAATTTCCATTGTTGAAAAAAAATAAAATAAAAAAATAAAATAAAATGTTTTCCCTACCTACCTACCCTATTTTTTTTGGAGCCGAAACAGGAAACACAACTATATTTTTATTTGGCCTCAATACTTAAATGCCATTATTTAAATATACGTGTAGAGTTGGACAATTTAAGACAACACTTCAATGATTTAATCAAACCTGGGGCAACACACATATATATATATATATATGGATTATAAGAACCTTGTGTTATCAACGTAGAATTGCACATGTATACTTCTTTTTACCAAACCCATCAAACTGGTTCTAACACCTTTATAAAAACAAGCTTTGATACACTTATAAGATCAGAAATGTCATCTTGATAATTGCTACATTTCAACAAATCTTTTTTAACCCAGACAATGCACGACCAGCTGATTCCAAACAAAAACACTGATAGTACAACACAGAGTCATTCTAGTATACATGGCTGTCAATGCTATAACTTTAAGTGTGTTTTATGATATAAATAGTCAAATCAACTATTCTTTATCTTTTAAACCCCAATATACATTGGAAGTCAATGGGGTGTTCATGAAACAATGAACAACAAGTGACTATCACACGTGTCCTGATTATATTGTAATCGCGGGATTTATTAAGGTAAAGAGTACATGTACCAACAAATTAAATAAAATGTATTATTACCACTGTCACTATTGGGAAGTTTTTGTTTAATCCCTTTTCAAAGGAAGCATTCCATAAAAAGGGGAGTATGCAATGTGATGCATTTTACAGAATTATATATTTGTTTATTTAAATGTTATTTTTTCAAAATAGAAATATAACAAAAGCAAAAAGAAAAAATGCAGGTGCCGAACTAAGGAACTTCACACTGCCAAACCACCAATGGCCAGGAATTATAAATAAAGTGCATCAAAATTACAGTCAAATTTTTGGGCTGCAAAGTCATTAATATGAGGAAAAAAAGAACTTTAAAAGAGACATAACTTGTCGATAGGAAAAGTTACACTAAGCAATTCAAGGAAACTCCTTTTTAGTTTTTATATCTTCTGTGGATTTATTTTATTTTCTGTTTTCTTATTTCGATACAAAAAAAGTTACGACCACCGATTATAAGCTACTGGAGTTCAAACAACTGAGGTTGAAAGTAGATTTGAAGAAAAATGCTTGAATTCAATGACATGTCAGCAGAACAAGTTTAAAATGAACAAATTCTGTGTTAATTTTCCTGCCATATATTTTTAGGAAAATGTTTTGAAGAATTGTCATCATAGGTATCAACATTCTAATAAATAGATTACAGACAATTCAAATTGCAGCACGAAATAATCTTTTTTACTCATTTATTGGATGCATTAGAGGCCAAAACTTATAGCTTTATTGACATCTTGTATATGATAAGGAACTAAAGGCTATAACGTATACCAGGTACATTGTAGTTGAATTGACATCTTATATATATAAAAACAAAGCAAAGTATTGCCATCCTTAGTCTATTACTCGTAATGATCTCTTTATTTACCAAGCTAGACACCTATCACAGGATACAGTTCACAATACTAGTGTCATACTTCTTGTACTCTGCACCAAGTATACACCAGCCAAGACATACTTGCATACTAAATCTGGTTACTTCAGGTGAAATAGTATAGAAGATATGCCCTGGCCTGGACAATCTTTTTTCAAAGGTTGAGGTCAAAGATTAAACCATAAACTTGACACTGCACCATCTGCAGATGTACTTGCATACAAAATCTGGATAGTAACCTACTTCTTATACATGACACTTTGTCATCCCAAGAGGTACCGGTACTTATATACCAAATCTGGGACAGATGAATGGAAGGACACACTGACAGACAGAGTGCAAACCTAAAAGTGATCACAACAAATTCCTTACAACATTTGTTTACCTACGTGGCGCTGTAGACTAATAAATATCCTTCAGAACTAACATTTGTTTGTTTTCTATGTAGAGTCCACAGACCTGTACCCAGCCTCGTCTGTCAGTCAATACACCCATAATGTAATAACATAGCATGGGTGTATTGACAGAACCTCGAGGATAAAATACATGTTAGCGTCACGCTACCACAATTGGTACAATTTTGACAGTTTTCCAGTAATATTTAAAAATTCAGGTCTTATATCTTGAATGTTTCTAAATTCTTGACAAAGACTACCCATGTAGCTCATTTTAAGAAAAAGTTTTGATTTTGAAAGTGATTTGTATTTGAAAATAGAACACTTAACTAACAGTGGTATTTCGTCCATTTTTCGGCCATGATTAGTGCCCAAATTGGTATGTGTAACCATATCACAGGCTATGAAACTTGTTTTTTTTTATGCTAGTTGATGTGACGATTGCAACAAAATGTATTGGTTTTTTTAAACACTATACTTAACTACAATTGTATACACTTTCATATTATCCTCTTATAAAAACCAGAAATCAACATTTAAACATTCCACACTGAATTAACCCCTTCAAAATCCTCCAATATTTCGTCGACATATGTCGTTTTTACTGGTTGTCTGAAATGTTTACTTTGAAGTCAACGGGTACTCTAAAAATGTTCATGAAAACAAAACTATTAAGTGGAAATGCTGATAAATATCTCTTTTTCTCACATTTAATTTTAAAGCACTATTCAAACTTTTTTCTGACCATGACATGTACCAATTTGGGTAGTGTACCAATTGTGGCAGTGTGACGTTACATGTAAAAGAGCTAATATTCTATTTAATAATGATAATTCTGTAGTGACAGTCAAACGTCACCCATCCATGAGAGAACAAATCTAGTCGTGATATCTAGATTACGTAATGTAAATATATAATATTTTGAAATGTATGATGGAACTAACAATATTAGGTAATGTTTTGAGACTCTTAAACTGTACATACTAATTACAAGTAGTTGTAACTTCTTTAAGAAGTAAGGCATACTTACCAACTCTCCTTATTTAGGATGGAGACTCACGATTTTAGACCCTTTAATTTGGTAGTGTGGGAAAACAGGTTGCTAGCGTAAGTGTTTATTTTACTGTTTCCCTTGCGTATCTCTTTATTACCATCCTAGTGTAACTAAAGGTATGGTACGGCTATTCTATCGGCTATTCTATCGGCGTATGTAGCGGCTATCAATTCGGTGCAGTCCATTTGTTTACATGGGTGTTAACTTTTGAGATGACCGAATTTTGGAGAGTTACCTGAAGAGGTTCCGGGCTCACTGTGCATACGTCATAGATTAAGCCAATCAGAATGGGTGTCCGATACATGTTACATAGGGCCAGGAGGCTGGGGTATAAAGGGGATTCATGGGCAAAATCGAGGACTTGCGTGGCCGGAAAGCCGGCTATACCAGGAGGGGAAAACCCCTCCATCGAGGCACTGAAAACAGTGCTACCCATGTACTGAAAGCAGTACATCCACTTTAGGGTAAGGTTAAGACTGGTTAGCTTAACATATTTCAGTGTTCCGGGAGGGGGTGGTTTTCAACATTATAGTTATAGAATAGTACATTTACCTATAGACCTTATTTTACCTCGTGGGGGCTAATATATATAGGTTTACTAAACATACATTCTTTTCTATACACTGTAGTTTTTTTTCTGTCTTTTATACTGTATACTGTTACTAATGTACGTATTGTTTACCATGTTTTAATGGCTACATTAGCCGTGTGATATACATGTAATAAACGTTAGTTAACTTTTAAATAAGGTGTTGATTGGTTTATAACTGGGATACTCCTCAACATCTGACGGACCTGTGTCTGACTGTACAGATGGACGCAGCGAGACATTCTTGGGGATTGCCGCGGGTTAGTTATGTCAGTAGTTTTGGGGAAAACCGAAATTATTATACGATCCCTTTCATCTACCGACACTGGCCAGGCGCTCCCCACGGACTTCCTATTACAGTAGCTTCAGCCAAAGAGTTTTCTAAACTATTCCTATATTATAAGATCTAATGATCTCATCTGAAAGAACAACTAAAATATATCATTTTAAAGGGTTATTTTGTCTGTAGGGGTTGTACTGTATATTTTATTGATGTTTCAATTTTAAGCATGCAGAATCTCCCCCATAGAAATTTCAAAAAGTTAGCAAGTACTGTGTGGTAAAGGTCTAAGCACAGGAACCTGAAATTCTGTCAAAAATTAATAATAACAGTAATACAAAAAAATACCTAAAATATGTTTAAAAAAGATTTCAGGCTCCTGGGGTCTACAGTAAGGAAGTAATCCTTTAAATATTATTTTGCTATAGTTGCCACCCTTCTTGACATTTAAACAATTATATCCATCCAGGCAAAGATATTTAACCTAATTGACATGTCCCTGTGATCTACAATCCAATTGTATAGACACTGGTGGTTTGTTTTATTGTGTGCTTTGACATGTGTAACAGTTTAAACGGGAATGTAAATAAATATACAACAAAACAAAACAATGTGCTTATCCAATACACACAGGTCATGATAAATAAACAAGTTGACACTTGCTACTAACACCGTTCGAACCGGACGTAATCTATTATAATATATGATTGTTATCTTCAAAAGGAAGGGTTTTAAAAAGTTTTTCATGATAAGGAGATTGCAGAACTGAAGTCATACATAACACGGTTGAATAACTTTGGAGAAGTTGAACTAAGTTCATGAAAACGAACACAAAGTCGAAAACTTGGATCAATATATTCGAGTAATTTCTCAGGATTGTGGGCACAAATTTTAAATATTTTAACTCACCCTGCTGAGGGTTCCCGTTGTTCCTCATTTATATTTCGTTGTCATCACATTTGATAAGAAAACTAAGAGTAAAACACCCGTAAAGCACAACACTCAAGCACCACTGTCAGACAGTTCTCAATCGTCTGCCATAACACGATTCCACGAAAACGAGGCAACGGGAATTCCTGTTTCCATTTCAGAGTGGTCTCCCTGTACCCATCAAAATTAATATGTTGGCATGACTAAGGAAATCATATTAGGTCTAGCATACATTTGTACTTATACATGTAAATAAATCCGTGCAGTAACCAACGTCGTTCTTTCCGTTTAACTAGAGGGTGAAGCCATCATTGACGTTAGACCTAGTAATTATTAGACTAACGGTAGGCTAACAGTTAGCTTTCTGAAATTAATTACTTATGTTATTTCACGATATTTTCAGAGGTAACGTTAATACAGAGATATACGTCTCTGGTTAATTAAATTGCCATCAGATGAAAAAAAATCATAAAATATTTAAATAAATATAATCAAAACCGAAGTCTATATCTAAAAGATGAAGGCACTAAGCGATGATAACGATTTCACAAAGAGTAACTGTGACTTTTAATGAGCTCGTTTGAGATAGTTTCTATAAAGTTTGATCAATATCCATTAAAAATGAATAAGTAACGTGTTATATATGTATGTGCGTGTACGTACTCGGTACTGTACGAGTGTACCCATCGATGACCTTACTGCGAAGTGATAACTTACAACGTCCAATAGTGCCCGAAATTCCACTCTGTTTTTAAATAGCAAAAAACAATAACAACTTGTCATAGCATACATTTTAGTTAATAACGAGGGAATCAAGTGGTACCGTTTTACCACGGAATTAGCTATCTAAGTCCGTGGTTTTACACATATGACACTGCCATATAGTGTCACTATACTTGCATATAGGGGTAAAGGTTAGTCTGGGCCTTACCTTGTGTTTTATACGAAAGATTTCGTTTTAAATCAGTTACGCTCACTTTCGCTCTCACAACACCCCTGGAATATGCCATAGCAAAAATTAAAGGCACGAAGATAGCTGTTGATTGGTCTCAGGTAAAAAAAAACTGACCAATCGCTAAGCTGATACCTGTCCTTTGAAAATTACAAAGGAGTGACGCCCGACTTCAAAGCCTGTCAATTTTTACCGTTACGTGACCGCGAGATTCTTTTGATGTATATCAAAGGATTGAACTAGTCTTCTTGTCTTATCAACAAGATAGGTCGCACACCTATTCCAGGGGTGTAGAGAGCGAAAGTGAGCGTAACCCCTGGATATCGAGGATGGTTATATCCGTGGTTATATAGGTATGTAGGTGTTATTCACACCAGGTAATATAGGATCATATTTCCCTTCTGGAATTCACATTGATAAGGTGAGTATGACATTCACACAGGTGATATACGTACTTATATATTCACTGCGCGTACACTTATATTCATCGCCTGGGAAAATCATGGACGAGTGCACGTGATTAACCATTCACTAGAGTTCTATTGTAGTGTGACAATATCTTATAGTAAAAAGGATCACTTTCCGCTTCCACATGTTGACGTCATTCCCATTAGACACAAAGTAAATGTTTACTGTTAAACTGTTAAAAAAATATAACAATTATTTTCGCCAGATAATTTTCGAAATAGGACAAAAAACTAAGTGCGAATTTTTTTCGGAAAAGGGTCAATTGATATAGAATCTAACTGGGAAATAACGTAACATAACAGACTTATTGTACGTCATTGTAGGTCTATATATACTTTAGTAGGTCGGTTTTAGGGTGTTTTGGGGTAAAACATCTTGCCGCGTGATCGGGGAGTGGGGCCGATTTAAACACGTATACGCAAACAGTGTATACATGTACATGTACTGCATTTGATCGACGCCTGCATACGTAAACCCTATGGCATGTGATCCATACCATAACGGCATAAGTGAACGAACGAACGAATGAACCAAAGAAGGAAACAAACAAACAGAAAATGAAGAAAGAAACATGCAAGAACGAACGCGAACGAGAGTAAGAAAGAAAAATAATTACCGAAACTGGTATAAGATATTTCTCCGACAAACACTATACGTTTCCTCAATCAATGATTCATTCATTCTTTATTTTATTTTTTCATTCCTCACTCCTCGTTGGATAAACATGTCTGGTAAACAATTATGGACATTATTTTATTAGTCATTTCTATGCGCCGTCATCTTCAAATTATTTACATCATGATGTATCACAATCGTTTTCCTGATTGGAAACACTAATGGAAGCATGTGGCCTTCTATAAATGAGATGAACGTCATGGAAGAAATGGAGGTTCACCAAACTTGTGATGGTAGGTTATTATCTTTATTTTCCTCAAGTCAGTAAATTTTCAAATTGATTTAATAAAAAATAAATACGAAGGTTTATTTTATCGGTTGTCTTTCACAACTTTAAAAAGTATTTGGCTCGAGTTAGATAAGCATTATCACCAGCCACCACGAGATTGGGGAACATGTTTATTCAATATGTAAGGTGATGCATATTTTTCTACATCCTCATTGGTAGGATCACGATCACGTATATGTCGGTGATTTGTGATAATGACACGGTGTTACTATTTTTAGAAAAAGAGCAGGCCAATATTCTCTTTTTAACGGTACTTTAATTGTAACGTCAAATTGCTCTAAGAGACTGCCAAATGCAGCACTTTTCTTTTGACGATGTTTTTACGTTCCAACTCGTTTAATAATAAAAACAGCATAATTTCATATCTAATATAACAATAAGGGACTTTTATTTCGGTAAATATGTGTTTATGAGCCTGAAAAGGTATATACTAACCTCGACACCTCAACACAAGTCTATACTTGATAAATATCGAATGCGTGAATACAGCCATTGTTCATATGCTTCTATTCTATATTAGATTTACATGTTGTTAAGACAAAATTATTTGATTTCATATATATTTTAATAATATGTCATGTCGTACACACATTATCTAAGAGTTTGTTATAAATACGAACGACGTAACTTCTCAATGTACATATTGTAAATAGGATTAATAAGTATATAGCTAAACGATTACACAAAAGCCCGGCACTAACGTTACACATGAAAAGCATATTATTCATAAATTATCTAATCCACCCAAACACGCGCGCGCACACACATACACACACATATTATATTATCATAAATCAATTACAACAAGGCGATGATTATCGTTCCGTCGCCTCATGTAACGCGAAATGAAATACATGTATATTGTTTTTAATAAATTACCGAACAGAAAATCGATAACAATGAATAGAATCCGTTTAATAAGCAATAATAGTCTGTCAATTTCATGATATCTTACATTCATACCATGAAAACTCAATCATCTGTGAGCACTTTCTTTCGCGGATTTGTATAAACGCAACTTATTTTTTGGTGCCGTGAATCGACGTCTGCTGACACGTTTTATCTTGAGTCTTTGAATTCGTTTCCTTTCTGCTGTACCAATATTGGTGTTATTGTCAATACAAAATCAAAGCTACAACCATAACAACCGGAAGTCGTGAGAAAAACATTTAACTATTTTCGAAATTATTTTGTTATCACGTTCACATTTTTAAAACATGTCTTCAACAGTTTTGGAAATATCCAAAATGCACGGTTGTTTTGGTGGCATATCGCTTTCTATGGCGAAGTTAACGATAAATAAGACTTCGCCCTTTTCCGTCGCATGCTCGTTATTTCACGGAAATGGCCGATTGCAATAAATATCACATTGTTGTACACATAATCCGGGTTAACAATATCATTTTAATGTAGAGTGTCCCATCACTTTTCTAGTCATACAAAACTATTTTCCTTAAATTTATCTTATTCTTACTTTATTTATAAAAAAAAACAATTAGAGGTTGTGGGTCAGTTTAGGGCGTTGTACCATTTTGAAATTGTCTCGGGTGATGCTGCAGAAAGGTTATTAACATAATTAATATCATGACCGATGGCGCAGTGGATAAGCTCTCTGTTTTAGAGGTTTGGGGATAAAGGATTTTTCTCTTTCCTTCTGAAATAGGAAATTACGAGAAAAATTATCTTTCGTATGTTGGCATTAACTGTACAAAATGGAGAAAATGACAAACATGTTGGAACTATTCGCGACAGAAACAACACAGAATCACGGAACATTTTACCAGAAGGATCCTGTCCAACTGAAGGCAAAATACTAGATAATTCCATAGTCCTTATCCAACAGTAATCTCCCCTTAACTTCGTTTTGGACATAACTGTATTCGGTCTTCCCTGGGAACTACAGCTGATTAGGTATCTCCGCTTGTTGGAGCGACCGTATTGTGTTTGGAGGTTGATGGTCCGAACTCCAGCCTGACGAGTTGCATTTTTACTCTCAGAACACTGTTGTCAACATCTCTTCTGTTTATGTCATCTATTTTTCATTAAAGTTCCGCAATGTATCGGTATCTTTTCAGAACTGTTTAAATAACACTATTGTGATACAGATAAAAATATCCTCATCAAAGTTAAGGTTTTTGTGGCGTTGGTACTGGAATCCTTAAGGAGCTCCGTACCACTATCATAACTATACAAACTTAACCACAGATACTTTTTTGCAGCTTGACTATATTTAATAGCTTTAAGAAACCCCCTCTGAAAAGAAACCAATACCATGCAGAACAATCTACGATTAAAAAGTATAAACGACAGTGCTCTATATTATCTAACAGGAGAGTAAAATTCCAATACGACCAGATTGGAGTTCGAAGCCTTGCCCTCCGAACTCGTGACGGGCGCTTTAACAAGTTGAAAAATCTGGTAAACGGTGAACATGTGGCTCAGTTTCGCTCCAATCATATCTTAACGAAATTAAGGTGAAATCGGTCAAAACACTTAAATTCTAGCGTTTCCCCTGCGATGAGACAGGGAAACTTAAACAAATTGTGTTGATGAGTATTGCAACTAAGTAAATTCCATGGACTTAACTCCTAAAGAAATCATGCTATACATCCACCATATCGTTATCTCCGGATTGCAGATCGGGTTTTGTCGTCGTTTTAAAACTACTTTTAAATTTCCTTGAGATAGATGATAGAGAAAATTTCTTCGGTGCAGGCGCACTAGCTGTAGAAGGTGCAAGCCCATGACCTTTATTGCTAGCTTCTGAATCGGAGGAAATGTCTTCGATCTCTTTAAGTGTTGCTGAATCGAGAGAGGAGACATCCGACTCTGCCGGTTCCAACTTAGTTCTCTCGCGGGGATCATTACCTGAAAGACTCGTTAGCGTCGGTTTGCTTTCCGTCGCATTTGCACGTTCACTTTGAGTGTCAGACGACAAAAAGTTCACGACACCTTCAGGTAGATCCGGAACTTGGAGTTCCTTTTCGAATTTGCTCGTAGTTTTGTGTTCTTCGTCTTCGCGATCAGAGGATGGATTGACTTGGTATTCACCCCCACTTCCCGTTTCACTTTCGGTATCATCACTTGACGATTCACTGGATGAAGTCGGAGGTGTGACGAATAAATTTGACACTTGAATCACGCGTAACTTCTCTTCTTTTTGTTGTGGTTCTGGTAAAACCTGGTCATTGGTATCGAAGAAAGGATTATCAAGAGAGACGCTCTCTCGTCGTCCAAGGGCGGTTGGTTTCATGCGAACTTCACCATCTGGTTCTTTGTCGTTATCATCTAGTTTTGCATCTGATGTGTTTTGTTGAAATTTGGAAAAATCTAACGTATCAAATGATGGGTTGTCAAGGATAATGCTCTTTCGCCTTCCCTTTCCACCTGACTCTGTCGTAAGTTGCAGCTCATCGATCTGATCGTCGTCTTCCTCGTCGTCTGCAATGCCTTCCCCATTAACGTCTGGATTAACGATATACTCCATCAAATCTTCATTCGAGTCCTTACTGTCATCACTGTCGTCCTCAGCACTAGATGCGTTTAAGAGTTGCTCGTCTGGGGGGATTTTTAAAACATTAAGCTGATTCTGCACGTCTGTGCTACTCTCGCCCATATCAAACCCAGACATTAAAAGTGAGGTCGGTTGGGCTGATGAACTTTTATCCATGGAGATATTGTTTTCTTCGAAACTTGAGAAATCGAAGAAGGGTTGCTTTGTTGAGCTATTAGCAAAAAGTTCATCTGAAGAAGGAGCAATAGTCAATGTCTGAGAATTATTGCTCTCTGAGTGGTCAACAAGTGGTAGGAAATCGGATGTTTCTCCATTCCACCCGTTTGGTATACTATCAAAAGGACTGGAATCGAATGATTTCACTGATTTTTCGGTTTTCGTCGTGTCGTCCTCCTGGTCTGCATTCTCCGTAACTTCTCCTTCTTCTCCAACGTCGGACGAGTTTGAGTGTTTTTCAATGTCCTGGATCAGTCTTTCAAACTGCACTTCTGCCTTGTTTTTATAAGGAATTTCCAAACTGTCTGTTTCGTCAAGACTTAAACCCGATGAAAAATAATCTTGTTCCGCAATTTCAGCAACTGGGAGATCCTCTTCGACCATTTCTCCACTGTAAACAGATGACAGAGAATCTTCTCCAAAAGACTTGGTACGAGCCGTTAACTCCCGCATCTCGTCTCTAGTGAGATATCCTACAATATCTTGATTTGGAACAGCATGGTCTTCTTTTGTGTGTGGTAGTTCTTCCGACTCTTCCGATGTTCTTTCTGTTGCAATATCAACCGCAGCACTTTCTGGTTGCATATCAGACATTTGACCATATGTGGCACCCCTATAGGTATCATTTGTTAAGTTTACCCCTTCCAACTGTATCTCGTCTAACAACGAGGGGACGGAGCTCACTTCGGCGGCATCGTGTTTGCTCCTCGCCTCTGTTTCGTTTGCAATGCCAGTTAAAGCTGCAGATATCTCAGAAACATCGGGTATCCCGACGATCAACATTTCCTTCTCATCGGAAAATTTGCCACCTGTCAAAGCGTTGCTTTCTTCAGGGGCAGTTAGTGTTTCATGTTCTCCTTCAACAACATCTACCTCCGTGACATCAGGAAGTACAACGATATGCTCTACTTGACCAGGTTCGATGATTGGCTCTGATTTACCCGTGTTCTCAGTTGAGGATTTGGTCTCCTGCTGAAGCAAATTGTTTACCTCTGTCATTATTTCCGCAGTTGTTAAACTTATTTCCTTTTCATTCTCTACGATAAGATCATTCTGTGTTTCTGTTTTATTATCTTCATCTGTACTAGTTGATGATTGACTACCTTCGTTATCGTCGTCGTCGTCCGTGAAATTCAAGCCTTGTATTCCAAGCTTCAGTAAAGGTCTATCCGGCTTGCTTACACCGTTAGCATGTTCATCTATTTCATTTTGCTCGACAGCATCGCTTGCACTTGGTACCTCAGAAGAAACTTTTACCTCTACCAACTCTTCATTGTTCGATTGTTCGTCATTGTCCGGCTTTTCCTTATCTGTCATTCGTTGCTTTTCTGCGTGCACAACCACATCTACGCTTCCGGGAACAGCCTCTTTATCCGAAATGATTCCTGATCCGTCTTGTTCAACCACATAAGAACTATCGTGAGAGTTCTGTCTGTCTAATACCTCGTTGAGATACGTAGATATGCGCTTTCGTTTGATCTTTGGTGCATCTGTAACTGGCCTGAATCCTTCTCCATCAGAGTTCTCGTCTGATGCAGAATTCTTTTCATCCGTAGAAGAGGTGTCAGAAGTATTAGAAGAAGAATCTGAAATATTTGTTACTTCTCCTTTCTCCCCCTCCTCCTCTTCCTCTATAACAACTTTGGGGCCAGGAACAACCTTCTTTCTCTGTTTCGTGTTAAACCGTTTCTTCATTTCTGGACTATCTAAATCATTTAATCCTTCTCGTATTCCAAGACTTCCCAGCAAGGTAAGTCCGGATGTTGGTTGGTATTCTTGTTCGTCACTCAAATCAACGTGGTTGTCATGAGATACACATTTTTCTGCAGACATTTTCTGGATCTCCTTCTCGAACGAATCTTGACGTGTTAGCGTGGCGGTGGAAGATTTTCTACTGTACGCCGGATTGGTGAATTTGCCGAAGTCTTTGCCAATGATCATCCTCACTGGGAATTTCTTACGGTACCAGATGTAGAAGGCAACTCCGGCAATGATGAGTAGTATAACGGAAACAGTGACACCGGCGGCAATGGCAGGAACATCAACACCGGAACTGTCGTCGGGTTCCGTCTGACCTGTCGCCTTTGTCGGCTCGGCAGTTACCTGTAAAAACAAGTAACTTAGTGATTAAAAAAATGATGATTATACAATAGAGACCTATTGCTAAATGTTATTGTGTTCCTGTCGTTCTTCATGTCACTTCAGAGCTTTTAATGATCGACTTACAACACTTATGTGGTGAATGGGGGAAAGGGTTTAAACAGAAAGAAACTGGCGTGAACGGTTAGCTATGACTGAGGTATAATATATAGAATATACGGATAAGGAGTCTAGAACTTGCAGTTGACATACATTTAGCATTCCCAAGACTAATGCAGCGTAAGGATAGCTCAACTGAAAGCTGCCAAATCTGCCGATACGCTGATAGGCAGGTGAATTTACCAAATTAATAAACAGAAAAACAAAACAAAACAAAAAGATTGCTTGTTGTACCCAGTTGTCCCCCTACCAAGGGCCTGCCCTGACCCGCCCCTAAATAAACCAACTCCAAACAAAGGCTAGCTACGCCCTTAGTATGGGTGTGTGAAGTAGGATGGGGCCGGCTAATCATAAAAAAGCATGCCTAAAGGGAAGCTGGGACGCTATGCCATGTTATTATAAAGCGAAGTGTGTTTTTTCAAGGAAGTTGTTCTTAACTTAAATCAAATGTTAGTTGTCAAATCTAGCTGTATTACAATAAAATCTATTGGTGTACATGTTATCGCGGGACGTGACGTGACCAATACACACTGATTATCCACGTGTAAATACACGGAAGTCACTTTGAAGTATACGTGGGTACATGTATCTACAGGTACGCGATGTATACCGTAAAATATGTCAATGGCGCGCCGATAAATTGGTATCCCTTGGACTCTCCGACTATCCAATCGGGAAACATTGACACTTTCCGTAAACTAGAAAATACTTTCTGGATTACAGAAAGTATCAACGGTTCCCGGTTCTCCGACTTTAACAAAGAGAAATATATATTGTCAGTAGGCGAGTATACTTCGTTTCTTTCAGGAATTAATTCTGGTTTGAATTGTGATGCACTATTTTCTACCAGAATTAATTCCTGAAAGAAACGAAGCATACTCGCCTACTGACAATATATATTTCTCTTTGTTATAGTCGGAGAACCGG
>JAUMHH010190948.1:0-14134 GCA_032359455.1 Chlamys rubida
TTTCGTTACAGGTTCAACCGGTTCAACCGTTTCAACCGGTAACGCGAATGTACCCCAGGTAGTCATTAGTTTGCACTTGGATACTAAGCAATACTAATACAATAATAATATGGGTAGCTATATATCTTTGTTTTGTGTTCCTTTCATCTTCTCATCCCAAGGCAAGTCTATCTGATCATTTCAAGGCATCAAATTTATCTGTTAAGATCATTTATTTTAATATTTACCATTTAATGTTAGACTTTCACATTAAGTCTTCAATTTGTTTCAACGATGACTTTAAGAATAAATAATTAAGTTAGTTTGGCCTGACATCATGTTATGATCAAGTAATTGATATGATTTGGACTTTTTTTGTTGACCTCCAGGTGTCTGTCCCTGAGTCCTGATAATTTGACTGCCCTGATGGCCCTGGGTGTGAGCTACACAAACGAGTCACTGGCCACTCACGCCTGCCACGCCCTGAAGGCCTGGCTGAAACACAACCCCAAATACACGGCCATGATCCCAGGACAGCTGGAGGAGGAACCCAAAGTCTCCTCATATGTGTCGAGGTAGGTCATTGGAAGGTCCTGAAGAAGGAATGTTTTTATTGGCTAGACCAGTAGGAGACATTTCATTGGTCAGTTTTATTGGAGTTGTAACATTATCGTTGATATGTAGCAACAATTACTTTACGTCCTAGCTTTAGAGCTTAGCCCTTCATCAGCTTAGCCCTTCATCAGGGATTAAATGGTCCTCACCCTTACATCAAATCAACCCATTTCTGAATACATGAAGGGCTGTAGGAACTGTGGGATAAACATTTATCTTTGATAGGTTTCAATGTCCATCGGGTGGTCTCCTAGAAGTAATGTTTTTATTCTGGTGTCTAATTGTGGTTGGAAGATTTTCTGCAATTACTACAATTAGTTGGTTTAGCTGGAATGGCAGGAATTTGTTTTTGTTATATCATAAACATATAGCTAGAAAAGTAGTAGATTTAAAAAACACAAAGGAGATTCTGAAGTCTGTTGTCAGGAGATTTATGAGGACTGGTTTTATGACAAAAAATGGCCCTACGTCTGAGATGTGAGTGCCGTATATTTATGATCATGTCAGTCTGTCTATAAAATCTAGAGGGAAGTATGGTATTTGTTGGATGCCCTACAAGAATAACACTGCATTACTAGAATCTCAAAATCCAATATATCTTCCAGTCAAAGGTCAAGTTTATTGCTGCCAGGAATAGAACATGAATATTATATTGTCAAATTTACATTGTAAGGCTTGTTCTAAATTGCCATTGTTCATTGTCATTATAAATATTAGTTTTTGGATACCATACATTAGTAATGCCACAATTCCCGGATTCCAGAATTCAAGATGGACACAATCCATGGCTTCTGATTGGTCAAGACATATATATATATAGATAGAATGACTATCATTTTTATTCTATTGGTATGACTGAGTTCATACTTGGTGATAAATGGTACTTAGTGGATAAACCCTGCAGGTGGGGGATCGGCAAAAGAATACACCTGCTGTTACCCACTGCATGTATCGTAGGAGGCGACTAATGAGGGAACCCCCTGCAGAATTTGGGATTTGCTTTGGTGACCTCTATTTGGGGACACAAAAGCGACCAAAATAAATCTGCTGCACCCATTGCAATAATTGGGAATCTTTATTTTTCTTTCTACTTCTAACTACCTTTTATTTCTTAGCGCCTTGCTTGGCAACACCTCACTTTTGGCTTTAATGTAGAGCGTACGCCCAGGTGAGGAAGGCAATGGGTTCCGTCCCCAGGCCGGGACATACCAAAGTCCTTAAAAATGGTAGTTGTTATTCCTGCTTAACGTTCAGCATTTAGGGGAATGGCAACAACTGGTTCACCCGATGTCAGTATAATGTGACCGGGCGGAACGCTGTGCTGGGTGCCTTTGGCATGGACTTTCAGATAGATAGCACTATAAAGTCGGCATCAGATCTGCGCTATCACAAGGAGGCAAGCACAACCAACATACCCTGTCTCCTGCATACACACACGCAAGTACGCATACACTTCACACATGGAAACACGTCCTTAAATGACCTTAGCTAAAAAGCTGTTAAACTAAATTAAACCAAACTAAATTAAACCTTGATAAATCATTTCTGAAAAGAATACCATATACCTTGCGGGACTTTTCTAAAAAGTTGTAAAGATGGAATAAACAAAATATAATTAACTACGGTGTTCCGAGTGATAATTAACTACGGTGTTCCGAGTGATAATTAACTACGGTGTTCCGAGTGTAAAAAAGACACCGCGGGGTAGACCCGGATTCGAACCCTGAACATATTAAAGACTGCTAAACAATTGCTCAACCCGATTGAGCTACCTAGTCGCGGGAGGGTCCGACCTTATTGTTCTACAGTAACGGAAGTTAAGGGGAGATAATTGCTTATAGGAAAAAACACAGTGCAGTGGGACAGGGATCCTTAAATTACATCAGAGGATCGAACTCGTCGATCGCACCATGATCAGAGGCTTACCGCAACTGTCATAGCGTCGCGCCGTCGTTTTGAAAAGAAAGAGTTTTCATAGTTAACTCATGATAACGGTTTGTGCTTTTAAATTTATATTGAAATCATCCACAAAAATACCAAATGATTTCTTTGCGCCCCTTTTTGAAAATGTGTGATCTTTCTGCGTGGTGGTGCTTTAAAGTGTCTCTATCCACGTGATTACCGGAAGTGAAACTAAAGACATAATGAAAAATTCTTTACATAATAAAGATCTGATCAATGTCGCGCTTGTATCGATAGCAAAAGACGAGTCAATCTTAAGTGTTTTCTATGTGTATACCATAAGTTATATCTTGTCTGTCACAAATTTGCAATATCATTGATTTTAAACAATTACAGATGTATTACCAAAATTTATATATTCAGTTTGTTTCTATAGAAACATATCAATAAAAAGAAATTTAAATTATTTATTAATATTGTTTGACTCGTCTATAATAACATAAACTGTCATCAATTAAATGAACAAGCTGAATTTAGCTATCAAAAAAAGTTTTTTTTACATATTTTATAGTTTGAAACTCTTTTGGAATGGAGATAAATATGCAGTAGCGTCACATGTAGCCTTAATGGAAATTCAAAGATAAGAACCGGCTGGGGAGTGATTAGACAGTAATACTCCGGAGACTTTGTACCATTACAGCATTGTACCGTTGAATTGGCCGATATTTTCCTGTCACGGTTTGAACAACAGGGTAAGTTATTTCAGCACACTTTTAGCGAGATCTACTGATGTAAATAATTCAACAACTTTACAGTACAATTTCCCCAATCCTTTCCGGTGACTGTATAAAACAAAAATTAAATATTTATGTAAAAATGGGGCTGGTATTCCAATGCGATAAATTTATTTATGTTTTAATGAATCTTCATGGCACTTAAAGAACGATTGCGCTTTGTTTTTACAAGAGTTGGAGAAGAATTGGATGGAGTTTAGTTTGCCTATATATATATATGCCAGACGTACAGGATCGAACCAGTGTGAGGTGCTTCCTAAACTCCGGAGACAATAGATGGCAAATTAGAAATTGATCAAGCAAATGTGTCTATCCGAGCGGTGTTCCGGATAAGTTAGTTACGACCCCGTTTCCTCGACTTAGAATACCCTGATCATTGAGAAATCACACTGTATTACGTTCCTCACAGGGATGGTGCAGTAACCAATTCAACTAATTCACTTTATCCGGAAACTATGATGAACACACATGAACATCGAGCAATTTGTATAGCGCTTAAAACCAGAGAAATTTCACCAGATTGTTAATGAAATGCCTTTTACAAGAGCTTTCTACAAAGAAATAGTCGTACATCACTTAAAGAGACATGTAATTGCGTTTCATTGATTTGGAGATTTTGTAAGGACGGCCATTATCAAAATAAAACAACGCTTTATTATGCTGCCGAGAGAATGCCAACATACAATTGTCGGTTATTTTTGGATAATCTTCAAAACGAAAAAAAAAATGTACATAAACTTTAGAATGTTTTTTTAAGGAAGCCATGCAAACGTTCTTCTTCGGAAAGCGCGTGGTGATCGTTGGCAGCCGCTGAAGCTATCGGCGGGAAAGAAATATTTTGCATAACAATGGAAGCCGTTCTGTGGATACAGTAGTCAGGCCTAGCAATAAACCTTTCGTCGGTTGAAATGAACAATATTGCCAGCGTTATATATGATTTCTGCTGAGGTGAGTTAGCGTTATATAAGTGCCATTATTTAACTTGCTCTGTTAGCAAACACAGGTGAGGTGTGATTGAGGGGCTCCTAAATACCGACAAAAGCCAGCTGTTACGAGCTGGAGCGTATACAACCCGAATGCCATGTAAAGCTTCATGGCGTGCACGCGTAAGGCCGGAACTAGGTTCCGTTTTCTCTGTTATTTCCCCATGTACTGTTAATACTTTTAACGACTTTAATTTTCTTAATTCATTTGATAAGCTATAATGTATGATAATTATCTTTCATTTTACACTCAAAAGCTATTTTTTAACAATTTCATAATGTGATATTTTTTTTACCAAAATAACGATCTTCGAACTTTTTACTCTCAAACACTATATTTTGACACTTTCACAATGTGACATTTTTTTTCACAAGATAACGATCTTTTATTTTTTACTCTCAAACAATATATTTTATAATAAAAGTACGAAGAACTCTTTTTAACGTTAAGGTTTGAATGTACTTAGGCAAAATTGGATACTCTTAATTCATATGGCATTTCATTTTACTCGTCACAGTATAATTATTTTCAATTTCTCTGGCAAAACTACACATCTTACGATGAGGCGACACCAACCTCTCTTTAACGTTACGATATGAATGTAATTGCATTTGGTTTATCGACTGTGAACAGTGTTTCGTTGGATTACACTTTTAAATATGAAATTATCAAATTGTCTTCGAATTCTTTTGTATAAATTATGTTTTGTGATACGTGGAATTTAGATAAACAATTGTTTGAGTGTCTGTTTATACAGTATAAAGTACCGGTCCCACCGGAGTATGGAACCCCTTATTTCTCCTTCCGGTATATGACGCGTAGCTGATCGTCAGGCATTATCCCTGTTGGGTCAGATACGAAAATGAGACAAACGTATACCGTATACATGTAAATATATAAACTTATTAATTGATAAATAAATTGATACAATTCACACAATTTCTTCAAAATAAATACAGAGATCTTATAAAATTTATCTAGTTGACACCATAGAGATTGAAAATATCCACTTTTCGAAATCGACCTTCAAATATGCAATATATTTGTTTTTAATTCCCAAATATGGAAAAATGTTTTTAACCAACTCCTGAAAATAAGCGAATGTACAGAATATTACAATTGTAATAAGAAGATATCAATCTATTGGCAAGAAATTGCGAAGTCAATCCTGCATGGGATAAATTTTAAAACTGATACTGAAGGGCATAAAGGAAAAGCGTTTATTGGATCGGGACGTTATTTGTGATGACGTGTTCCTTGCTACACGTAACGTTACATCACCACAGAGACAAGAGTTTGACATGGCTCTATTTGGAGCTTAGGAGGAGAGAAGGAGGAGGAGGAGGAGGAGGAGGGAGAGGGAGAGGACGGTACGTCGTGGCTCGAGCGAAGGGAACATCCCAACGGGACATCTCATCAATCTGACTCGCAAAGAGACAACGGGCTCGCACCAACTAATACAGATATATGGTTTAATTTAGATTCGTTTTATTGTAAATAACACTACGGTTGGTGAAGTGAATTCGTATTTATGTACATCTACGGGGGTCTCCCATGTTTAATTGTGATAAATCTGCGATGATACATTTCGATGTAGACGGCTGTCACGAAGGAAAGCACTCATAAGCCACTTTAACGAAGAGGACCCTCACGAGTAGGGTTCGTTGTGTTTAAGACAATCCATACTAATTTGTTTAATTTTGGCATTTCTTTCGTCATTTTCTATCGAGGAGTCCTCGCGTAGGAAAGGCTATAGGTTTCCCATTCGTCATGTTTCGTAGTGCTGATGTTGATGTTCTCGCAATTAACATGTTGCTTGCAAGAAGTACAAGCTTGTCTAAAATACTGAAACGCGTAACATTTTGTACAGGGTACTTTAATTCCGCGCAACAGATTTTGTTTTGACGTTTCTGTGAACAACCACGAATTTAAGCAGCTTTAGAATTTGTAGTTTCGAGGTAGTTGTCAGTAAGTAAAGTTTCATAACCAGAAACATTCTCCATCGTGTTGATTTCATGAAATCGCGTAATCAACATGGCGACGAAGATTTCTTGTAATAGAAGATCCCGAAATGTACACCGCCGCGAAAATTACCCGAATGATAGTATATGTCAGAAAACGTTTATAGAAAAATATCATGTAAATATTACTTCATTTTTATATGGTACACAATCTGTAAAAATACTGTAGCGAACAACCATAAAAACACCAAGTACAATGTATACGCAAATTAAGTTTGTATAAAAAGGAAAAAATAAATAAAAGCTCGCTTTAATTTGAATAAAGGACACATACATGAAAGCTCATACATAAAAAGCTTTATTTTTATAATATGTAACTCGGCGTGGCTTGAAGGGGAAAATC
This sequence comes from Chlamys rubida, assembly GCA_032359455.1. Taxonomy (NCBI): domain Eukaryota; kingdom Metazoa; phylum Mollusca; class Bivalvia; order Pectinida; family Pectinidae; genus Chlamys; species Chlamys rubida. Next base: position 6,639 of record JAUMHH010190948.1, read on the forward strand.
TCTTATCTTGACAGGATAAAGAGTATAAAAGATACCGCACACCGTATATGATATAAGTACCGTCCACGAACAATGTGTTTTGAGATTCTGTTTTTATGTCCCACTGTGCCTTAGTACTATTTTTTTTATTTTGTTTAGTCATGTTTGCTAAAGACCTAGTGACATTGACAATGGGTAACAAATCCCCACCCCCGGGCGGTCCCGCGGGCTCAGTGATAGTCCTGTGCTGTAACTGTGTATTTTAACAGGTGTTTGTATTATTGTAAATCTGATCAAGACAGGTTTATAAACACGCGTGTCTGTATTTATAACACCGATTAAACCCGAGGATCATCATTCCGAAACGATCCTCGGAACTTATGTGGTATAGATATATTTTCTCACTTTGAATTGAGAACCTACGGATTCCGTTTATAATTCTGGCCTAATCTGTGTTGATAAGACTTTGTTGACAGCGCCGTATTATGAACTGAGGTGTGAATAACTAGCCTCCGCCCCATCGTCCACCCTCAACAGATAGGCGTGTGATGTACATGTTTGTCCACCTTATATTCTAAAGGCTAAATTAGTCGGAATGTCCAAGTTATAAGCCGGAATCTAAAAGCCCGGTATTCTTAAGGAGACAAAGTCCGACATTCAATAATTACCTGTAACAAATATAATTCTGTGACCTCCATATCATGTTTTATCAACTGTGACCCCAGCTTACCCGTTAAGGTTAACGCTAGTTTATATTAACGTAAGGTGATGTTAAGTTAATTGTGATTGAGGTTAGTTGAGTTTTTAGATCAGTAAATGTTATTATCGGTTAATGCTAAAGGTATTTGAGGTTAAGGTCAGTTAATTTATAGGCAAGTCGAGGTTAAGGTTAGTTGAGGTTAAGGTAGGTTAATTTGATGTAAAAGGCGAGGTTCAGGTTAGTTGAGGTTAAGGTCAGTTAATTTGAAGGCAAGCCGAGGTGAGGGTTAAGTAAAGGTTAATTAATATGAAGGAAAATTGAGGTTAAGGTTAGTTGAGGTTAAGGTCAGTTGGTGTATAAAATATTTAGTTCAAATGGATACGTTAGCTGGTCTTAAGATTAATTAATATAAGGTTAAGGTTAAGAATAGTTAAGGTTAAAGGTTGGTTGGGGTTAAGGTTTCTTCATGCTACGGTTATCTGGCCTTTAGTTTAAATTATTTAAATGAAGAAATAATTGAGGTTAGTAGAGTTTGGTTATTTAAATTTCGTTCATGTCAACTTTAATTGCAGATAATATGTATGATACATAAATACACATGTTTACCTTAAAATATTTGAAATTTCGGATAATGGGGCTTTCGGGTCACTGCGTGTCCGGACGTTTGGATCTTTAGTCTTTGGACTAACGAGCATCTGGACTATTCTACTTTCGATTCTGGATCCTCATGATCAGGACCACAAGCGTGTCAGTGAACTATTAAGACAGGGACGGACAGCCAGTGGGCGGCCCCAGACGGCCGATCGACCCCTCAACCCTTGAGACGGTTGCCGAAAGTGAATTTCGTAATTTCTTCATTGCATATAAAACAGGACACCTTTACTTTTACTAGGGTTTAAAACCCATATTTAAGTTATACTTATTCCATTAGTACCTCTTTAGTATGACCAATGAACTATTACTGGTTTACGTACAATTTGGATGTATGAACTTGATAAAATACATTTTGTATAGCACCGCTGTGATGTATTCACATATTAAAGTTGACCGTTATAGACAGGTGTTTATGACATATATATGTTCATGGTTTTTATGGTAGAATATTCGATATACAACCTGTGGTATCACATAACGATCTTGTCAAAATATTCGGTATACAGAATTGGCCGTTATAGACGTTATGGATGGTATATGTTACACTGTATATATAACATACCGATGATCATGAGTCTATTATATTCTATATAGAGGTCGTCGTTATAGACAGGTATTTACTATATGGTCATCACAGTCACGCATTTAATGAATATATTGGTTCTCATAGTTGAAATTCGTTATACTTGTTTACTGCATCTGGCTGCTGTTATATAGGTGTTCGCTATAGACAGGTATATATTATACATTGGTATTAACGTCCTGCACAGTTTGTTTTTTTAAATCTTTATAAACAAACCATTATCAACAATCGTTCTTTATAGATAGGGTATCTTAACAGTGCTTTAAATTCAAACCAGTGACGCACGAGTTTCGCCGCCCTAATAGCGGGCAGTTTGTAGTACTCCGGTTAATTGATGGGTATTGACATTACAGAGTCATCCATTTCTCGTCTGTTGTGAGACAGTTCGCACCAGGGTCATTACCCGTTCGGAGCCCCTCGTCTTTGTCCCCACTGAGTGATCGATATCGAGGAACGATTTTCGTCCCGTGTCTTTCGCAATTTAAAACAATTTAAGTGCAGTGTAGTTTGTCACCTATACCCCTGTTGATACAAGGCAAATCACGTTCGGAATTAACGCCGTACAGACGGACGATAGGTCGATGGAATTCGCAAAACAACATTTTTCAAAATAATGCTAGTCGGTAGTGGTTTGTGGTGGCCTTCGATAGGTTTTTAAATGGTATCCCGCACAGGTACCTGCGAACTTAGATACGTCGGGAATCAAACGTCAATCTATTTATCATTTTTTAAGATTTCACAATGATGTCCGTCACAGGGACCTGGGAACTGGGAAATGTTGCCTGTCAAGAATTTAAAAGTCTGACTGATAACCTTAATGTTGGGGACTTCACGTGTTCGCAACAGCTAAGGTCACGTGACAAATGTGCTCTGTAATGTTTTGACCATGCAACCGCTAGGGTCACGTGAAACATGTGTTCACTGATGGCTGAACAACACAATATCTTAGGTCACGTGACAAGTGTATTCATAAATGGTTTGACGATACAACAGCAAACCTTAGGTGACAAATGTGTTCACTAATAGTTGGACCATAAAATATCAAAAGCCACGTGACAAATGTGTTCATTGATGGTTGGACCATACAATAAATAATGTCAGGTGACAAATGTGTTCATTGATGGTTGGACCATACAATAAATAATGTCAGGTGACAAATGTGTTCATTGGTGGTTGGACCATACAATAAATAATGTCAGGTGACAAATGTGTTCACCGATGGTCGGACTACACAACAGCTGAGCTTATACGACGATGGTGTCTGCTGATGGTGGGACGCTTATACGTGATAACTTGAAAGTATTCTGGAATGTCATATCTCACCTGGTCACATCATTCTGAAACGAATAAACAGAAGGACAGAGGATTGTTTGTTTTTGTTTTACGTCCTATTAACAGCTATGGTCATTTAAGGACATGCCAGGTTTTGGGGTGGAGGAAAGCCGGTGGTCCCGGAGAAAAGCCACCGACCTACGGCCAGTACCTGGCGACTGCCCCACGTAGGCCTCGAGCCCGCGACCAAGTGGTGGAGCGCTGTTGGTAGCAGAATGTCTGCTGACGCATTTACCACTCGGCGACCGCGGACAGAAGAAGACGCTGCCTAAAGAAAAGAGTGAATCTCATAGTGGCAGTAACATTTGGCGTTGGATTCATTTTGCCTTCTCCGGGAACATATCTTGATACATTTTGTACTTGTGAAATAGTACTCCAGATTCTGTACCGTACAATTTTAATTCTGTCTCATACATATACGTATTGTCTGGATTGCCCTTTTGTATTTGAGGATATTTAATAAACCTGAGTAATACATTATTTTCTGAGCTACCTGCCTATAGTTCAGACGTTTTGCGATGTCATGATCAATTCGCCTTTTTTGAAACATCTGAAAGTTCTTTATGTGTCTCTATTTACATGTTCCTCACATCAAAGGTTCTTTATGTATAATTACAAAATTGAGGTTTTGTTTCCCAAGCCCCTGTGCTCCTGCAAAGATGCAACTGGAAAACAGCATCAGATAAATAACTCAAAATACAGGAAAAAATCTTACAAAACTACAATTCTAGACTAGATCCTTCTTCCCAAGACCCTGTGCTCCAACACAGATGCATCGGGAAAACAACATCAGATATTTTACTGAAATCTCAAAGCTTACACCGATGCTAAAAAACAACAAAACGATCTTATAGAACTATATTTCTGGACTGGTTCCTGCTTCCCAAGCCCCTAGCACTAGAGAACATGTTTTCCACTAGTACAGTAGTTCGTTATTGGTTCTTCCCCGCCCCGTAATTAATCATAGTGATCAATGGACGTCTGGTTAAAAGAGGATACCGGACATTAAGGAAAGGTCATGTGAGGTCCAAAAAGTCCTCAAGATCGGGCACTCACCGGAAGGTCGGTTAGGGACACCGCATGTGCACCGGATGTGTCACTTTGCCATTTCAACATTAAGCTGAACTTATGTCTTTTTCAAAGGTCGAGAGTCTTGCCAATAAAAGAACGCAAATGACGAAGATTGTAGCCAGGCTTTATGTTTAAGTAACGCAGAACCATTCCTAACTTGGGTATTCTCTTGCATTTTTCCATCGAATGGACAAATTGCACTTTTTACAAAAGTTGACATATTCTATCAACGCTAAACTGATAAGGACCTGATAACAAGCTGTTTTATTCGCCGAAATAGCAAGACTCCAGCGTATTTTTAAGAATTTGTATCTAAAATTATTCTGTATTTGTAAAAAAGGACATTTGAATCTCAATTTTCTTTTTTTAAATCTCATCTTGTTTTTAAATTTCAAAAAAAAAAGTATGAAGCGTAATCTTACTGCAAAATTATCTCTGACGTTTAGGGATGGAAGTTAATTGTGAGATCATATATAAATGCTACGTAATTTCATTAAAACATATTTTCATGATGGTAATCTTTTGTATGGTTGTCGGTTCTGTCAGCCAACAAAATTTCAAGCTTAAACCAATCGGGAGTTTCCGTCACTTGACGTGAAATTTAAATCATGACGGAAATTCCTCAGTGGGTTTTGATTGACTTTTGTCGCCTAGCATGAGAAAATAATACATGTGCTTTGTTCCCGCAGAAATGATTGTTTAGCCGTTTAGTGAAATATTTTGTTTGAAATGTATATTGAACTGAAATAAACCAGCAATAAAGTTGAAATGGATCTTTCTATGTTGTTTTCATATTTATATGAATGCAACACAGATCCGTTTAAGCATATTATCAGATGCGCTACCGTTGAACTGAACAGTATTGCATACCGTAGTACACGTTGAACAGATGTATTTAAATCCGCGCCATCGGGAGAAAGACGTTATTTCTTCTCAAAATGTACATTTGAACATTCCATATTATTGTTATTTTGTGAAAATCTACATTTGTTTTCGCTTTAGTGTTTCTAATTACTTATATACATGTAAGTAATAACAACTGTATGGTCCGATTTGGGCACTGGATCCGAACAAAAAAATGTTCGCTGGATGCTATTATACTTACATTGATATATAAGCAAATTAGAGGTCATATCGACAGTGCAGACAAAGGATTTGCCAATTTTTGGGAGGCAATCCGACCCTTTATCAAGACCAAAACATGAACACTCGCATATCACAACAAATAATATAGATAAACAGTGACCTTGAAATAATACTACATCACAAAATGCATAACAGGAAACCAGGTATAACTTATATGATAACATGATGTTGACGCATATCCCTTTGACCGGCTGGTAGATACTTAGCTGAAGGTTGTTTTCAGTGAAAAATTCATTTTGAAAAAGTGCACGATTATGTATTCAATATATTATTGTACTTTTTAATTGAGAAATGTATAAATCAAGCAATATTACATATATATAAATGTACATACAATGTACCTAACAACTCAAAATATTATCACGAGGGCATACAACGTTAAGAACTTGACAATTACACGTGAATGTTTTCCAATCCTAATTTTTCTGTCAAATGTTATGACAAATCACATTGTCATTGGGGACCAATCACATCATGACTTCAAAATTCGAAATTATGCGAAATTTCCGGAGGTTTCCGATTGACATTTTTCTCCTAACGGAAATGGTATCTTAGAAAAACAGACATTGTTCTTAGCGGACAAATTTGTTTAAGATGGCCAATGGTTCGAGCACGTAATACCTGTAAGGTTAATTAAAATGCAAATTTTTAGCAGTTACATTCTCAAGTTGGCCGGGTGGCGCAGTGGATAGTGCACATGCCTTTCACCAATATTTGTGACATGTAAGTCAAGATGCGTGCTTGTGATACGTGCTTGTGATACGTAGGTGAACAAACTGGTTCGTCGATAAAACAGTTTAATTGCAAATGTTCAAGCGGGTCCTGGAAATCTTTGCCAGGTCTCACCAGCAATCCACATCAACTCACTAGCTCCGTCCATATTTCATAAACTAACAACTCCGGTCCAACAGCTTCAGCCATTAACCATTTGGAACGCAATAAACAAAAGAGGCCATGTAGTTAAATTAGCGCTTTAGATCAGCGTTAAAATAGTGGTAATATAACGATTTTTTCACGTTTTAAGATTCTTGAAACTTTATCCCTGTCTGCTTCAAATTTAATTATACGCCAATAATGTACACATAAACGCATCGTAATGTTTAAAAACCGACCGGTGTCTTCGTCAGCCGATGACCGAGAAAACGTGGTTCATTGATCATACACTTACGTTTTTATCGATCAGTATGACACATTTTTAAAAGGGATAAATGAGGTGATGACTATTCCTACATTTATCACCCAACGTATGGTTAAATAAGAAAGACAACTGATTAGTGCTATCGCAATTTACATTGTGTAATTTAAAATGATCTATTGAAACAGGTGGAAGACGTTACATTTATGACCAAGAAGACAATAGTTGAAGAATTCTCGACAACACGAGGGTATATGAAATGATCTGTTAAAATATCTTAATACGCAGCACTAATAGGTGGGTGGTCGGGTGGTGCAGTGGATATCGCCACTTGCCTTTCACCAAGGCGGCCGGGGTTCGATTCCCCGATCGGACGTGAAAAGGTATGGGGTCACCTGCCCAACTACGTGGGTTCACTCCGGGTACTCCGGGAACTCCGGTTTCCTCCCACATTTAGACCCTCCGCGCGCTGACATCTGAGCCAACAAGGGTGATTAATATAATTTGAAATAACTTGTTTCATAATTGTTGTAAAATAAATATATGCTAATAAGTCCTATAAGAGGACGGACTTTTCAAATAGGTGCTTCACGTCTACGTACATTAGTACTTTTAGTTGTTATACGGAACAAGTCGGCTTCCTCCGCTGTAGCACTTTCAGTACACGAGGCTGGTTGTAGTCTTATATCTTGAATATATCTTAACATGTTGTTGTTTTTTTGTAATAAAAAAGAAAAGAAGAATAGACGGGAAAATGAGTAGAAGGGATACAGTATTGAGGGAAGGAATAGAAAAATAGAAAGGGGACTTTATTTTTATGTAAAAAAGTCCCTTTTCTATTCCTTCACTCCATACTTTATCCCTTCTACTCATTTTCCCGTCAATTCTTCTACTGC
>JAUMHH010190959.1:0-14134 GCA_032359455.1 Chlamys rubida
GATTACTAACAGAGTAAAAATAGTGTGAAATCCCTTCAGGATTGCTAAAACGACGTTACGCCGCGACGCCGTAAAAATCTCACACTTTGGTTTGGGTCAGGGTTGACAGGTATGTACTTCAAATTAGATATATTTTAAGTAAAATGGAATCATCCTTTAAGGTACTACATTGCGGACAAACTGTCTGTTATGGAAGAAAGAACATGTCAGAAGTCGGAAGGTGCTAATATTCAAACTATCATGTTGTATTGCTCAAGATTTTAACCATTTAAAGAGATTGTCTCAATATCTAAAATATGAAATATATTCCTGAAAGTGCCTAACCTCACCTCAACTGCTACCTAATCTGTTTGCACAGCTCCTTATGGTGTGAGAGAGAAAGCGAAGAAGGTGGGCACAGGTGTTGAGGATGTCAAACTGTCTGACGACCAGTAAGTTTGTTTAATAATCGCACACTGTAATTAAACAAGTTGTTTGACCACTTTGTTTCCAAGTAAAATGGCTAGGTTACTATAGTAGTACAATTTTCAAAAGTGAAAAAGAAAAACTGCCTGTCAAACCATGGGTATGATAGTGTAACAAATAGTTCCAGGCCAAAATGTGTTACATCAAATAAAAATGTTAAAAAGACACATAAATGTGCGTCCAGTCTTAAGTGGTATATATGAATATCCACCAAAAATATTTATTTTTGTGGTTTTTAAGATTTGAATAAAAAAAATAAAACCAAAAAAAAAGGCAAAAACTAAACTTTCATATTTTAGACTATCAAATCCACAAAAATTTGCACCTGCAGAAAATAATTAGGTGTAAGGCAAGTGCGTTTGCTTCAGGTCCCTTTTCGGAGTATTCCCTCTAAATAAAACAGGAATTAGAACTTAACCTAGAAATAAAGATCATATTGTTTTTATTCTTAGGAAAATTGGACATGTTCCTCATAAGGTAGATTACCATCTGGGTCAGATCTTCAAAGACCTGCTCAACTTTGCGGCCAAGTTTCTACACATGGGTGGCCGTCTGGTCTACTGGTTTCCAGTGTACCGACGAAGGTGAGTATAATAAAATCTTTTACATGTAACTGAGCGAGATCAGGTTATCTCAGTCGAGCGTTACGATTCTGTAACAAAATCCAAATCGAGGCGTAAGCCGAGGTTGGGATGTTACAGAATCTTAGCCCGAGACTGAGGTAACCTGATCTCGCTCAGTTACAGGTAATTGATTTTTTTTCTTGCACCTTTTATTTCGAAAACAACTATTCAATTTTGCCAAAAATTACAAATATCCAGCTTTGGGCCTCAAATGATAATGACCTCTTCACTACTAAATCTACATTTGAATGCTTCCGCATAAAAATGTAGTCCGTCCTTAAATAGATTACAACATATTTCACAGTTTATCTACAACATCAAATATCTAACAACATCAAAACTATACATATAACGACAAAACAGAACATTTATAAAGCAAATTGTCAATTTCAAGCAGTTAACGCGCGGATGATTACATCGCAGTGTAAAAATGCCGCGAAATGTCACGTAAAGCTACAAGACAGATCTGACGAGATAGAAAAATCTAGCATGGGGTATGACGTGGGATATCTCTGTCTGAGGTGCGAGATTTGTTAAGCTTGGTTACTTCCTGCTGAGATACTGCACATTAGCAGATATTCAAACTGTAGACCGCTGTTTACATTTAACTTCATTCACGTCTCATCACAGCTCATCCCAATTCAGTGTCATTACTCTAGTGACTGTATTTCTTAGCAAATTTCAACCAAATTTAGTTCAAGTAAAAGGATACCAGATACCTGAGTTTGTATTTAACTCATTCACCCCTGAAGACACATTTGAACTCTTCCGATTCAAAGGTTGGAGGAGTTCATTATGAAATTTCAGAGGTCAATGAGTGAAGTGATCCAAAGTCAAAAGCCAAGGTCACTGTTACTATTTATGGAAATTTGCTGGAACAAGTTCTTCTAAAGAAATGGAGGGTGTTTTGTAGCCTTTGGCTAATGTATTGATTATCTATGTACATATAAATCGTACACTTCTGACTTACAGCTACAAGGAGGAAAACATCCCAACCCATCCCTGTCTTCATCGCATATCCAACTGTGAACAGGCGTTGAACTGCCGGATTTCCCGACGTCTCATCACCATGGAGAAAGTCAGCCCATTTGAGGTATGCGGAACAACCAGTTTGTCTGTTTATAAATGTAACAATTTCGGGTATTAATCCTGGCAGACCTGCAAAAGTTTATGCAGGCCTTGACAAAGCAGCATTAGATTACTAGATCTGACCTTATTTAATAAACGAACAACTGTGGTCCGACCGGTTAAAGACGAGTCCACAGATTCCTAACTAAAGTTTTCAACCAAACTCCCACAGAAGTATTCATGACATTGATTTCTCAAATCAGTCAAAGGTTATAAAGTCATCCCTTCATAGTCCAGAACACAACTAAAGAATTCATATTTGATGGGAAAATTGACTTTTCAATGCATTCCTTACTAAACTTTTAAACCAAATTTCATAAAACTCATTCTGTACGTCTTTACACAAAGGCTCCCCCACAGCTTGTTTACATCAGCACACACTTGCCAAACTAACATAACTATTGCGTAATATTGAGAAACATGGTTTCAGTTTACTTCTATATGGGGGTAGTATGACCTTCTTAAATGGCTTTTGACCTTCAAAATGTTAGAGGCTTAATATATATAAAGGGGTCAGACATTGCCGTCATGCAGGATGTTGATCCGTCCGTCTGTTCATAATGCGTAACCGGATGATACTGATCATACGAAGTTCAAACTTGGTGTGTGGGTTGCCCTAGTGGATGCAAAGAACCCTATTGTTCTTTGTGCACACGTTTTCTGTCCTTCAACACAAATCCATGATTGGTAAATACAAACCTTACATGTGATTTTTCACATGGTGGTTATATGCTTCGCCTGGCATTTCTACATATTGTATTGGCTGCTGTTACAGGCACATAAATAGTGGCAATGTCTGTTAACATTGATGTAATTCAAGATTTTCATGCCTGATTAGATTAACCTCGGTTATGTAACTTAAGGTAGTGTAAAAACTAATATAGTGGAGAAATGGCTGTCGTTCATGTCATATGCAAAGTGCTTTTTGTTACCAGATTGAGCGGGAGAGAGAGGAACACCTTAAGCCACGCCTCCAGCTGTTGCCACCACCAGTCCCAAAGTCCCCTGAAGCTCCACCTCCACGGGAAGAGGTGCGGGAGGAGGTAGAAGAAATTGAGGATGAATATGAACAGGAAGATGAGGATTCCAGAGGAGCTAAACTACCACCCAAAATGCAGTCAACTCTGCGACCTGTAGACAATGATGCCAGCTCTTTATCAGATGAGGATGATGACAGTAACCTACCATTTGAGAACACAACACCTCAGCCTGTTTACGGTCCAGCTAAGGAGGAAAATACAAAGATGGGCTTCAGTTCTCTCAAATTAGGTTAGTTCTTTTGCATTCTGCATTAGTTTTCCAAAGTCCTGCTTAGCTACCGAAAATCAAGTGTTCATTCTTTCTATAACTATTGAGTACATAGATGTATATGTAATGATTGTCTATTGTTAATCAAGGTGGTGCTACGAGCCCTGTGGAAGGTGTGCCACCCAAGAGGAAGAAGCTCACAGTGGGAGACGTGTTCAATCAAGATGATGATGAAGGGTCAGACGGGGCCAAGAAACGCAAATTGGTTCCACTTGATTACGATGATGACAAATCAGAAAAGAAACCCACTACAGCTGAAGAGAAACGTTCAAGAATCAAACACCTTATTGAAAATATACCAACTGCTAAAGATGAACTATTTGCTTATCCATTGGATTGGAATATTGTTGATCAGGTATTTATCTGAAATACATGTCAGAAAGTTGATGTCTTTATTTTTTTGTAAGAGCCATGTGACCTGCAATATTTACTTTGGCTAATAACACTATCATATTGAATTTGCATTTTCTGTTATAAAGATATCTAATTCTGGAACTTTTGCTTTTTATTAAAGGTGGTAGTGTCATGCATAATAACAAAAATACGCTTATGTCTTTCAAACTCAATTTAACCACATATATCTAATTGTTTATAATTACAGAGTCTCATGGACAAGAGAATCAAACCCTGGGTAAATAAGAAGATAATCGAATATATTGGGGAGGAAGAGCCCACTCTTACTGATTTTATATGTCAGAAAGTTGTGGCAAGGAGTGTACCACAGAATATACTCAATGATGTTGCAATGGTAAGTTGCCACCTCAACTGGCTGAGGTGCTCATCAAGGGTCAAACATCTAAAGAGGCATTGAATAACAGTAGTCAGATTTGGCTGGTATTGCTTTCAGGTTTAAGGATATATGTACCACTGCCAAAAATGAAACTTAATTGGAAACATTTGTTTACGGCATGACAATAACTTCAATGAAATCAATTTTAAAAAGAAGCATAATCATTGCAGAATTTTTATTAAATGAATACAAATGAAATAAAAACCTGGACCTGCGATCACATACAGTCACTCTAGCCAACTGAACTTTCGGATCAGTGAAAGTTCCCAGGCCCAGTTCACACTACATTTAGGTTGCTTTCGTATCTTCCTGTTAAATTCTAAAAGTGCCAAAGTATCAGAGTTTGCAAAAAATAAATACCATTGTGTCGAGATTGATCTATGTCCTTTCACGTCTGTATTAAGTTATAACCTATTGCTTAGACATACATTTGAGCCAATGTGGTTATGTAGAAATAATGCAAACTAGCGATAGCCAGAATTTCTGTTGCGGTCAGGCACACCCCTTCATATAATAATTTTCAGAGGTCAGCCTGGTATTCAATACAAAATTCAGGGGATCTTTTTGCTTGTATAACAAAATGACAGGGATTTTTCTCTAGTGTTTTGCCTGCAGTGAGACGGGGATTTTCAATAGATCAATGTTATTTCACCCCTGTTAACACCGAAAATTCCTCAAAACTGACCAGGGGTATTGATCTTTGTTACTGTAAATAGAGTACATGTATTACATTCTGCAGCTCACAGGTACCTCAAAACCAATCGGGTATTGGCATTATTTTTGTGATAGCTTGTAAAGTTGCTAAAATTGCATAACAAACATATTTTTCCTTGCAGGTCCTAGATGAAGAAGCAGAAGTGTTTGTTGTGAAAATGTGGAGACTTTTGGTATACGAGACTGAAGCTAAAAAGCTGGGGCTAGTCAAGTGATAACATATTCACACGATTATGTAATTCGCTCCTGTATCATTAGCCATTTTAGGCTGCTGAGTACTCAACATGTGTCAAAAGTACCCGGACAAGAGGACATGGAATTGTCCAATATTATTTTTAGTGGATAATGAAGTGTGCAAGGACAAGTGGTCGGCATATGAACAGTTACTCAACCGAGTATTTTACCTTTGAGCATTTATGCTCTTACCAATTCATAGAAATAAGCAAGGATGCATGAGATTTAAAGGAAACCAAAGGTAATTTATCCAGAAAGGTGAAGTAATATCAGTTTTCGCTGTGCCATAAAATGGCTTTTGGGTAGATTTTATGTTTCCAAAATAAGATTTCTTGTAAATGGAATATTTTTGGTATTTTTTCTATTGAGAATTATTGTCGGAACTTGATATCCTGGGTATTAATTTATGATAAATGTTTTCCTTGATATTTTAATAAATTTGATTTTCTGTGATAGAGATGTGAGCTCGCTTCTTAGGATTATTTTCTACATGATTGTTATGATGATCACGATATTTCTTATACAATTGCAACTTGACGTTATTTTTCCTTTGTTTGATGGTCAAGAAGGAAAAGATTATGATGTGTGCAAGCACTGTTTAACGTTCAGGTTATATTTATCACCCTCCCCTTTTCCACTTGAAATTGTTTTGTCTATCATCTAGTCTTCTCTGACAGGAAGATGTGATGTATTATCAGTAAGATTACAGTGTTGACATGAGATGTTGACCTAAAACCCATCAAATTTATTGAAATGATTATATTTTAGTTCCATTTTTGTCCTGTTTTGATCATGTCCAATGCATAGTTAATATGTTGCCCTTAATTTCATTAAATGTATGAATATGGAAATTTCTTCACACACACAATTTTGCTGTAGGTACTGTAACAAGGATTTGACTTTGAGAGCATGTTTCCCTCGGTCTTCAAATGCTACTGAGTGTGATATTAGTTTCGTCTGCAGTTAGTGTAGTCAATGTTGTAATTTGTAATAATGTACGAATGAAAGTTTATATCAAAGATGAGGCCAATCTTCAGGGAAGATGCTGATACTGACTGTAAATAAGATGTTATCAAGAGTTACACTACCTACAGCTATTATGAAGGCAGCTTAGGGATCAACATTATTCATCACTATTGTAAGACATGATCATGATACAGTAATTATCTGTTCAGGTTTGCTTTGCCTCTTTGGAGGTAAAGATTCATTATTGTTAGATGTATGTTAGATGTATGTTAGCGTAATGGCTGGTATGCAAGAGTGCAAGATGGGAGAAGGGAAGGAAACAAGGTGTAGTGAAAATCGAATGTTTGTAATAAGCTTAGATTTTATTTGCTGAATGGATACATGATAAGTGTAACTTATTCCTGGTTTGTTACAAAGAATACTTGTGGAAGATAAATGATCCGTGTCAAGTGTGTGGTTGCTGTTGTGTTTTATAAGGTAGAAGTTAGATGTTCAAGAGAGAGTGAGGATAATGATAGGACAAGTCTGAATAAAACTGTTGACAGTAAGTACTTGGTTTTGTTTTTGACTTCTTTGAACAAAAAATAAATAACTTGATACTTAATCAGCCCACATCCAAGGTGATATAAAAACAAAGAAATAGAGTTCCGACCTTTGTGAGTTTAAAGGCCATATATATATCATATTTAATCATTACACCGAGGATGACTCCGATTGAGACTAGATGTTTGTTTTTGTGTATAAAAACACGTCTCCTTCGGACCCTGTAACAGCTAATATGCAAATTTGCTTTACATTTTGCAATTGCATTACATTTGACTGGAAGTGACTAAATGTGTCCAATGAAGACAGGATGTTGCCTAACATTTAGGTGTGATTCTAATGGTGATCTGTTTAGAATGTACTACATACCTTCTTAACTTGATGCAGGTATACTTCAGTTTCATAAATTTATCTACAACAGTTGAGCAGTTATGGCCTCTGTATGCTTACTAAAACTTTGACCTTGAAGGTGAAGGTAACTTTGATTGGATTACTGCATTGATGCAGGTACAATGTGAATGTTATTGCCCAGAAAAGTTCTCTTTGGAAGGTTTACGCTTTTATTGACCTTGAGGTCAAGGTAACGGGGACCTTATTACAGTATGCTTAAAGTTTTATCAAGATGGTTTGTAGTTTTAATAAAAAGCTTTACCGCCTGGGTAGAATATAAATCTTATTTCTCCCGTCATTAGTAGGAGAGACATTAAATGTCAGGGATTGAAGTTGAAATACAAATTATTTTTTATCAATTATCAGACCTCGATTAAACTTAATACGAGTGTGAATGACCAGGATTAAGGAGTGTTCGCTTATTGAATATTGAATACATGTAGATTAAAAAGATCTGAAAATAGCCGACACTTTCAATGAATTTGGAGGTGAAGAAAGGTTTCGGGATATTTCTTTCGGTGTAGTGCTTGATAATTGCTCTGAATTGTGCAAAAATGAATGTTTATTAACATAGAAATCCAGGTTAAATCTGAAAAGGTCAACAATCTGTCTAACTGAGAATATATCATCGGACATACATAGGGTTAATATACTGAACATTGTCTGCACTTATTGTTCAAGATATATTGAAAACAATGACAAATGAAAGGAATGCTGAGGTCTACAATCTATACTACAACATTAAAGCTGTATTTATGCAATGTCAATGTAGAAATGGAAAATTCAGAACCTCGTGATAAAATCTTAATGCATACTTTTTATTAAAATGTAATGTCTACGAGAAATACTTCAGTACCAAGGACTTGAATACCCAGTCAAATCATTCAAATTCGGTTTCTTCATTTCTGGTTTTCAGGGCATCCAATAGCTCTTGTAGAATAACTAGTGTTTCTTCCAATTTTGTTTCTGAAAAGAAACACAAAATAAGAAGAAAAAATCTAAATTTGTTTAACGCGTAAAATTTCTATGAGTGATTAAACTTGGGTGTCAGATAGATTTTCTTTTCTTTTAAATGTGCAGGAAACATACTTTAAAATAATCAACCTCAGAACGTTTGAGTCGTCTGAAATAGCGACATCAATACGTTTGTCTCGTGTAATTGCGTTAAGGCAATTTTCTTTATGAATGGTCAACAAATTACCTCATTTAGTTACTTCACCTTTATTGACTTGTTAATAACCGATTTTTTATTGATTTTTAAAGGACCAGAAATATGAGGATGACGAAATCGCTTGACAATTCTAATGAGTTATCGGTGTGAACAGGAATAAAAATGGTGACAATTTCAACGGATTATCATTATCATAATGTGTTAGATCTTTCGTGAAGCATTTGTTCATTTAGTTTAAAAATAAATAAGTATTTTCTTAGCAAACGGGATCCATTTAATTAATAGTTAGGTTTCGATAGATGTTGATTTATCTTAGTAAACTTACCTGAGAGGAGGTCGGTGACGGGTGATTTGGTCGACTGGGTGTTGTCTCCCTGGTCTATAGAACCGTAACTAGCTGGTACACCTTGTTATAATTACAGTTTATTAATGTATTTATTATTGTAATAGGAATTATAACTGTTTATTGCGCGCCTATTGGAGTTTCTTCACTACAGAACAGCATATTGAACTTCCTTGCGAACGTATGTATAATGTCTTTTTATTGAATACAATTACAGATTAAATATTGTTTAAACCCTGTATACCAACCTACCCCGACTATTTCATATTATAACATAACTTAGTTAACTTACTCGGCCAGCTTTTGCTCCATGACCCAGTCAATGACGATTTTCCAGTTTCTCCATCTGGCGAGTCTTTATCCTCAGTGGACACACTATCTGTTAGTTAATAACAAGCACTTTTATTAATTGGCGATCGGTAGTTTCTCTTTCATAGATGTTGCACAAAGAAAGGGACGCAGTACCGTAAATGCATTATTTCGTTATCCGTATGTTTCCACCAAGACATTATCTTAATAACAAACATATTTCTCAAATCCTTTACTGTAATTGGGAAAAGTTAAGATTTCGGCCTGTAATACAAATGAAGGTACTTCATAATTTATGAATGCCAAATTGGGTACAGACCAGATGTGTGTTTACTTGGCCATTCTCCCTTCCACTGTCCTGCCCAGTTTGTGTTGACCTGATGGTTGACCTCCGCAGATGGTCTTTGACCTTCCGATTGAGTTGATGTTCGATTTTCAACCGAATCACCAACTAACATATCTGTACGAAAGAAATGAAGTCGCCAAGTATGTCTTTATTATAAGGACTTACAGAAATAACCAACATGAGGAAAATACCTTACTTTGAAAATATATTTTCAATATTCTTCAATTGAAAAGAAGTATCATTTGACACTAATTAACACTGAAGACGATTAATTAGCTTATCTATGCTAAATTATTCACTGACCAGATGTGTGTTTACTTGGCCACTCGCCCTTCCACTGTCCTGCCACGTTTGCGTTGACCTGGTGGTTGACCTCCGTAGATGGTCCTTGACCTCCCAACTGTGTTGATGTTCTGTTTTTAGCTGAATCTCCAACAAAACTGTCTGTAGGAAAGGAAAAGAATCCTTCAGTGATTATGTATATATGACATACACGGATTATCAGCTTAAACATATAAATTTCCAAAAACGTTAGTGAGCTGTTTGGTCTAACTGACATTGCAATAAACGACACGTTTCCATGATGTTGCCATGCTGTTTATGTGATATATACCGAGGAATTATTTTGCATCATTACTTCAGATATTTTTTTTAAAATCTTATGTACATTTTAACAAGTTAAAAGCCACATGCAACAATCATGTTGGCCATGAATGTAGCAACCAGTATATATAATTCGTTCAATGCAATGACACCGCGACATACCTGGCTGAGAGTTAGCATCAAATGATCCAGTGAATTTGGCATTTAGTTGGTTTGGGTCGAATGTGTTTGATAAATAACTGGTGGTGAGTTTATTGGGATCGTATGACGTCATGACCCCGTTCGTGTTGTAAGGCTGGGCTTCATGGGCGTGTAGATTGTGGGAACCGGTCATGTACGTGTCGCGTAGACTGTTTGGGTCGTACGCCTTGACGTAATTCTTGACATTTTTGTTTGGGTCGTAAGACGCGCCGCTGAGAGCCATGTTAGGGTTGTACGATGCCCCGCTGAGAGCCTTCTTTGGGTCGTAGGTGATGATAGTATAGCCCAGGCCTGCGTTCATTATTGTGTTAGGGTTAAAGCTCTCAACATTGGAACCGGACTGGCTAAAATGTCCGCCACCTAGGGATTAAAGAACGAACTGCCTCAGTTGACTAATACCTATATACTAGAGATTATAGTAGTGAGTGACTTACATTAAAAAAATCTACAGAAAACACCGAAATGTCAACAAAACCGTAACTCGAACTCAAAATCGATACAACTAGGGCAACAAGAACAAGGAGAATATAACCAGGCGTTCCGTTCCGGAAGCGTAAGCGTCTTCTGCTTCATCGACGACACCGTCATGTCAATCTTAGCCAAATCGAAGAAACTTCACGTCCTTAATGCGAGAATAAATGTAAACATAGTGGCAACGAAACAATGCACACCAACCAGCGTAATAAAAAAACGTCGACTTCCATATCACACAAAGAAAAAGTCGTGTTCTGAAATAAAAGAACTGACTCAATTAGGTACGACTGTTTTGGATAATGGGAAGAACAGAATCCTCTTATAATAACATGGTGTCCTAGACTTAGTTCTGTCTCTGATAATGATAATACGAAGTCATCTTATTATTACCTGACAATATATATTTGAGCACTGGCGCTTAAAATTTGTTACATAATCTGGTATTATAAAGCGAACTAGCGTATCTAACAAATAGTTTGGTTTTTAAAACAAACTGGTCCATCTAATTAATATACTGTGATTATAGGCCGACTTTAAACTGAGATGCATATATATGACTAATACCTTGGACTCGTGCAACGGCAGATACGTTACGACTATATAAATGACAAATCCACCAGACCATTACCTACAATCTTGAGAACACTCATTTTGCAGCTCTTCCGACAATATCCTTGAATGGGAGTATGTCTTATATTGCATATTACACCACACATGATATTTCGTTTAAAACCAATTGTATATTTATGTATATGGTTTGGACCGTTTCAATTTAGATTGGTTTGTTATCAACAAATGAAATGAAAAAAAAGTTTTATAACTAAAAACTTCCTCTTCTGACTCATAAATTAATATTTTTTGCTCGAATTTTAATAATATCAATGGCTGAAACAAACAGAAATGATCAAATATTGCAGAAAAAGTATGAGGTGGATGGAACAGGGGTAGTTATTTCTTTTGCACTGTTTTACACCCCATGACTTTTTCTTGGATACATTAATTATATCAAACGCTATACAAACGACCAGTTCAACTATTCAGGCATGCATTTCCTTATTGCAGACGTACCATACTAGTGGCAGTTTTCGTCTCTTAAATGGCTCGCAAGTATGCCTTCTAAATTCATACTATTAAAATGCATTTTGTCGGTGATTTAAATTTTCTTGTATAGAATAAGAACTGAACAAACGTTGTTCGGCAGCTCTAGGCACTGAGTATCAGCTGTTTTGTTATCTGCGTTTAATAGAAATATAAATTTCACTGGTTATATACCGCAAGGTATCGGTCGGCTTATCGCAGTAATTGTCATGACTACTGTCAACTCCAAACTTAAGAAACGTTCTTATTTCCCTTCTCTTTGATATTGTTGTCACATCGTCATGTGTCTGTCTGGATATTGGTTGTATTCCCTAGTATTGCTCATCTGTAAGTGAGGCCCGTGTTCTTCCTTCGGTATAACAATGATTGATTAATCATAGTGATTATAATTAATTTCAAGATAGTATACTTTCCTTTCTCCTGTGGTAAATATCTATATGATGCTTACATTTAAGAGCTGATTTCGATCTCTTGAGTCCGACCTGTAGCATTTTTTCTAGATCGATAGGTCCTGTTGACCAATTAACTACTGAAAAAGATAATCTACTGAATTGGTTGACGCTATGGAAAGAAAATATCATCGTAGTTTTCCACTTTTAATTATTTGATTTTTATATGTTTACTAACATTAGCGTTTTTAAGTGTCGTTGGTGACCTACATACTTTCCTGGATTTGGCGGAATCATGTCACATGTCCTTCAGGAACCACTTACCCTTATGTCTTTAGGTTTGATGTCTCCTCTTTACCTGTTATTGTCTTTAGGTTTGATGTCTCCTGATCTTTACCTGCTGTTGTCTTTTTGTGCCAACCTCCGACATTTTCTATGTTACCTCTATTGTTTCAACACACACTGAGATGTTGTTTGTAACGTAACTTTAAAATAACTAACGTGTACACCCTCGTATTATTTCACCATGTTTAAGTTTATTCCAGCAATGACAAACGGAAAAGCCGATGACGGAGCGTATTTTTATCACCTGACACAAAATTCTGTGCGTCGAAAGACTTGAACTGAAAGTTGCTCCATGCTGGCTTGCCTTGTGAGGTAGCTCGGACATTAAAGTGACTTGTCTCTTGTAGGTTTACTGAAAGAACAAAAACAATGACGTTAGATGAAAAATATACAAGTTAGTCATAAGGGGGATATGCCAAAAATGTACAATATCCTTTAACCATAGAACAATTAAAAACCCACCCTCATTTCATTAGAGAGTCATAATGTGAATAATGTGAAAAAAAAATCTAAATCGATCATTGATAATTTTTTATTTCAAGCCGTTAAAATTGCAGTTTCCCCTCTGAAACATATATTTGCTAGTAGGTTCAAACTTCGGGTATCACTTTACATGTCAATTATTCCAACTACCTCTGTGTCCGAATTTCAACGAATAAGCGGGGTTAAGTTTTTGTTTTGCGTATTTTATTTTATCTTTCTAAACGCAAATAAATCCTCAGCGAATATATGCGTTATACTGTAAAGATAGTGTTTAAAATGACGAGCTTTTGACACCACGACAGAATAAGATGAACAAAATATACGAAAAGATTATACTTACATAATTGAAATCAAACGTGAACGACTTTTTTAGAGTTTGAAACGATTAGAAGAATGCCAATAGTCATTTGAAAATAACATGTACAGAAAAAATATATTGAATACTTACGTGGAAGTGTCAAACCAGATCGGCGACCTAGGATAGAAAGATAGACTAGGTAACAAAATACACGCACAGGGATCGACATCGTATTGTTTGTGTGAATTTCTGAACTACTATGCGTGATACTATCAGTTAGAGCATTACTGAATTGCAGTATGTTAGAGTGGGTTCAGTATTATCAATTGTAAGACCCTTATATCACAATGTTTGAGATATCTAACGACAGCTGGAGCAGCTGGCATGCGTCACTCTTCAGTACGAAAACACTGTCCCTTTACAGCTAGCGGGTATCAACATTATATCGATGCTCTTCTATAGTTCTTGCTAGCAATAGTTATTTTGAATATGTGCATGTGATATGTGACCAGCACACTACATGAACTATAGTGCTACTCTATAAACGTAACGTCATGATCATTCGTAAAACTAGAACATTTCGAAATTGTTTGAAACAAACAAGTTATTGCATAAACACTAGAAGAAAGGTATTACATTCCATTCATGTTAAAATATCGATTTAATTTACATACTTACAGACATAAATAAGAATGAAATAGATAAATATAAGATCAAATGATATACTCAATAGTAAATGAATGTAGAAGGACACACTTATAGATATATGAGAACAGCGACATGATGTAACAGTGTGAGATTGATAATAAACTCGTCCAATCCTTCACCAGGTGTTAGTGAGATTGATAATAAACTCGTCCAATCCTTCACCAGGTGTTAGTGAGATTGATAATAAACTCGTCCAATCCTTCAC
>JAUMHH010190970.1:0-14134 GCA_032359455.1 Chlamys rubida
AGAATCTTAGCTGTGGGAAACAAGTATTGGGGAGTATATCAGAATCTTAGCTGTGGGAAACAAGTATTGGGGAGTATGGTAGAATCTTAGCTGTGGGAAACAAGTATTGGGGGGTATGGTAGAATCTTAGCTGTGGGAAACAAGTATTGGGGGGTATATCAGAATCTTAGCTGAGGGACACACGCACTGTGGTATAACAGAATCTTAGCTGAATGACACAAGGATTGGGTTAAGAACGATTGTTTAATATCTGAAGGAAACAAGGATTGGGTTTAGAACGATTGTGTCATATCTGAGATACACAAGGGTTTGGTTTAAAACGCTGGTGTCCTACCAGAAGGAAACAGGAATTATGTTTAGAACAGTTGAATATTATCTGAGGTACATAAGGATTGGGTTTAATATGGCGGAGACTAACTGCCGTAGTGCGGGTTACAAGGATTGTGTTTAGAACGGCGGAATCTTACTTGAAGGACACAAGGAATGCCCAAAGAACTTTCCCCTGTTACAGGTGTAATAGGATCTACACATCATGTCGATATCAGGATAGGCACCATCGCTGAGAGTGGAACACTCCCGGTACGTACCACAGGGCGGCGGTACATTAAACGCGCTAAAACATACAAATACAGAGGTGACAGACGAATGTTACATACAATATACTATCGTATATAGTGTTTGAAGCAACAAGTTATGATCATTTAAAAAGTAAATCTGCCCATTAATCTTTGCCATTTGGTATATTTTGCACCAAATGTACATATATGTCTTGTTACCAATATTTGTATGATGATATAAAACGCAAGATTTGTAAGTAAAGCTACCCCGTCCTTGCGTATTGCAGAGTTATATTCTCTTGTGAGCAGGTATTGATTGTTACGTCATTGGTTTGTGTGAGAAAATTACGTCGTTTTTCTCAATAACTGATGACGTTACTCTCACAAACCAATGACGTAACAATCAATACCTTCTCACAAGAGCAGATAACTCTGCAATACAAAAAGACGGAATAAAGAAATGGTGATTATAAATGTAAACCATGGTACATATTTTAGCGATAAGAAAGAAGAGTGATACCTACTCATCACAGGTGAATGTGTCCCTGTTGTAGGCAGTATACGGTTTACAGAACATAACGACATCTGTCTCATTGACACACTTCGTGTACGAACGGCATCCTTCGTCGTACACACCGTCCTGTTTACCCGAACAATCCAGCGATACAGCAACTGTAGGGAAACACGACTAAACGTTTATACGAGTAGGGTTTAATTACAGTAATCTTTTTTCATTTCTTTCATTTCACATACAATTAGTACAAACTCTTTATTAAAACATAACCACTATAATATAGAAACATAAAACGCTACAGTGATGTGTAAATATGTTATTTTTTAAAGAAAACATGTTTTATGATTCCTTACAGCGCAAAGGATACGAAAGTGAAACTTTTAGTAGGAAAGAGGTATGACACTCTCATTATGAAAATATATTTGTAACTTTTCAGTAATTCTGTTTTTCTCTAATTAATTTTAATTTTATCTCGTCCTATTTTGCTAAGATTTAAATTTCTGTGGAAAAGATAGACATTTTTATATAATAAATGATTCACAATTTTGTTTGGACCTCATTACATTACCTACTTTTCATAGCTTCGGTCGCAAACGGTATAATGTACGATTATATTACTGAAACGTAGCTAGAGCAGAGGTATAAAGTGAACGATAGTATTTATTTATAAAAAAAAAGACAAAAAAAAACTAGTTTTTTTTATAAATATTTTATACAAATATTTACCTGATAATAAAACAGTCACGAACATAAATATCACAGGTACAGCCATTGGTTCCATTTTCAGTGAGAACAGCTAAATGACCTTCAATCGGTTCTGCACTATATATTGGTGGTGTCACACGACTGACCGCTCTATGGCACCTGGTGATTAGAAGTAGCTACATTGTCTAATTTTGCGTAAGGGTCGCTAATCTTCACCGTTATCCTTAAGATATGGGTGGAGCGTCGGATCAGACAATACATGATACAATATTTCCTGTGTATCTCCGGGAACGTTACTTCACATGCTGTATTTCACATAAACTTTCGATAAAATTGTTCTAGATAAGTGTTTTCAAATTAATAATAATAATAATAATAAATTAATATACAATATTTGATATGGCGCCCTATCTAACTAACATAAGCCACTCTAAAGCGCTTTACAGTACATAGATATACAATTAATACAATTAGCATATACATTAATCAACACAATTTTGAGGAATTCGCAGGAGCTAACTACTAGTCCTATGCCACCTGGCTAATATCTCCCTATGTGTGTAATGTGTTCTGTTTGTAGTGGGACCGTGCTTCCAACGGCATTGCTACAGCACAGATATCGCAACATCCAATAACATTAACGTATTTTTAAAAATATTTTGTCTCGTTTACCGAGCACATTTATTCACCACGTACGTTTTATTGAATGAATATTTCGTCTACATACATTACATGATAGTACATTATGTGTTTACTTCATAAATGCAGAACACGTCTGATTACTATTAGGTGTAGCTTATAATTGGTTCATATTGTTCACGTTTTTACACTTTCGTTCAGTAAGCAGTCATATATGTCATAAACCCCGCAGAGAATATTTCTAAAGTAAGGTGTAATGCTATTTAGTTACTTCTCGTTACTAACTCGAAATTTTGAGAAAGCTGCTACACACTACCTAGTGGTAATTTACTTATATACATTCTACTGTGATCTTCCTGATAGAAGAGTTTATTGAGTTATGCTATTTATTCTGTGACAGATGTCTCTCTCCAAACCAAAAGAGTTACATATTCAGGTGTATACAAGATAACTAAGCATATTTATTTAATTAATAACATTTTTGAAAGGTTCACAAACAAGACAAATAACGTGTTAATCAGTAATTGTTATAAGTGTCTTTTCATATTAAAACTTCAATTTAACCGAAATACAAGGAAAGAGATCAAGAAAATTCTTCTCTCATATAAACATGGATGTCTTCATGATGTTGTTTTGCGTCAAATTCATGAAAGTTCGAGGTCATCGTCAATTTGTGAACAATAATTCTTGAATGATGATGGACACTAAAAACTGCGACTGTGACGTTATATTGAATGAAGATGTTTGACAAACATTACATGATAGTACAGTATGTGTTTACTTCATAAATACAGAAAACGTCAGATTGCTATTAGGTGTAGCTTATAATTGAAGAGAATTAGAGTTAACGAGTTAACTTATCAGCAGTATGCATCTATCTAGAACATTACGGTACCTGAAATATGCTCTGTGAAGCCAAAACATCTTTAACACACTTTAAACTCCATTTACTGGACATAACGTACTGCGGGTAGCATGTGAAATAAACGCCTGTTTGTTTGTAATAGAGTTTGATAGTGAGGTCACCGTTATCGTCCTACTGTACGGATTTAATGTAAAGCTGAGTAAGAGTGTCTGGAGTATTCTGCCTTCAAGTGCTGAAGGATAAATTAAATCATTACAGTGTTCAATGCATTTAGAACACAAAGGGTCGGACAAGGATTGTTTTGCATTTCATAGCATTTTGTAACAGTTTACTAAACACATATTAAACGCTATAGATACGAGCTTACCTGACAGGAAGTGCACAGTCCTCAATGGAACAATGATGGTTTGTTTAATCAATTCCCGACAAATTCAGAAAATATGTAATCGACCAAAACTTGATCATCTTCCGTGTATTTTTGTTTGCATTGTGGTGCTCAATAAATAAGACTCGATCTGTTCGTTAGGAGACATCGGACCAAATGATTTATTTTGCTGCTTTTTCCTGACGGGTAAGAAAATAAACACAACATTATTTGATATACAAGACAATAAGCCAACCACAACCATTACTTCAACATTTTATTTGGTATCTGAACAACACATGCCACATCCAGTAAGATTTATCAACGTGAAAACAGATTTTGAACCTTTGTTGTTTCAAGATAAGTAATCGGTCTTTTTGAAAGTAAACTTACAACAAGCCAATAGGAGTGGGGTAAGCATTCCCCTGTGCATACATGTACAGAGGTAAAGGGCGTTTCGGAATGGTGGTGCGGGGTTACTGATTAAGGAGAGTTGTCGGGCTGGATACCACACGGCCTTTTCACGTTCTGAAACCAGTCACAAACCTGTAGGTCCTTGTTGAATATCAGACCTGTGAAATTAACAAAAAGGGAAAAACATTAGTATTAGGATAATGATATTCTTGTCTGGTCTAAATCAATATTTTATTTCGGAATGTATGTCAAAACAATAAGAATTGCTATGCTAAATAAATGCTAGAAATACAAAGAAAGAAGATCCTTTTTTATAATTGACTTGTCGATACAGAAACACAAAAATAATTTATTCAGTTTATTTGTTTCTAAGTTCATATTTAAGCACCCCCGCCTCATTGTTGTTAAATCAATCTACACCCGCGAATATCTAACGAGGGTGCATGAAAAACATACCGACAGCTATCTCACTTACATCCGAATTCAATCTTATACCATACCTTTTCTTTATTGTAAAATTTGCTTAACATTTGTATGAATCGAGCTATAAGTTATCATACAAACTGTAGCTTAAATTGTATTTGAAATTATGCTTATCAACTGTTCAGATGATTATAATGCATTTACAACTACATGCAAAAACATGTGAGTTACCGAAAAGTGCAATCTCGTCGCTTATCGGTTTTTTCTTTATGTTTCTTTATTGTTTCACATAATAATACATTTATACATAGCAATCGATACTCATTTATCTCTGTTTTATAGGGTTTGAACAGAATGAAAATCACCCATACGATCTATGGTCAAGCAAACATTCAGCTTTTGAATGCACACTACCTATCCATTACCCCTCTAAATTAACAACCAACATTACCTGTAGGGCATGGGTTGTGTCCCATGAACCTTCCATGAGCACACGTAAAGTAATACTGGCAGTTCCTCTCAAGGTCCGGGTATTTTCCGTCGTCTTTACTTTGGCAATCTCTGTATGTGCCGCAAGGATCGTTTAAATTCCGAGGACTGTGAAACAGAGTATCATATTATCTTACATGTACCTTCGTCAGTTTTAATGTCTCTCGTTTAACATAAAGATTGTTTATAGTTTAATAAAATTTAATGATTTAAACATGTAACATATACTTTTTTTTTCTTTATTCCAATCTAAGAATAAGGATGCTTTGGAGAGTTGCGTTCTATTGATTAATTAGCTACTCAGCAACAGGATTTAATTTAAGTCGAGGTAAAGATACATGTACGATCAGAATAAGATGATTTAAAGCTAGGAGTTTGCAGTGTCTATCATGTTCAGAAGTTTGTTAACTCGTTGGTGACCTACACACTTTTCTTTCTTTGACAAAAGACATCATAATGATTGCTACCTGAGGCAGTAAAGCGTTTATCGTCCCAGGGAACCACCTGTCATCAACGGATCCACACGGGGTCATGATGACTTTATATTACCTCTCTTCTACTCAGTCCCTTCTGTCCTGTCTTTTCTTATACATTTTAATTTCCGACTTACTCCTTGTTAATGCCGTTAAGGTTTTACATTGAGTTTGCATTATTTTAATTTGTTTGGATAGAAAAAAACACCAGGAACCTGGAAACATTGATACTGGAACATAACTGCTAGTTCTTACTTATCGCAACTTCCTGTATCTCTATTGACGACTTCCGGTGACCGACATTCCACCTTCGTTAAAGTTCCCGAAGTGCACTTGGTAAACACGTGACACCCAACTTCATACAATCCGTCATGGCGGCCTGCACAGTCAAACGACTCAGCAACTGTAACAAGCACGATATCTATATTGTCAGTGTTTTATCGTGGGGACAAAAAAAGCATTTTTTCCCAATATTATTTGACACTTGCATCCGTTTACATTTGGTGTTACAACGTGTACATTATACAAAAATAAACTAAACCTAAAGGATCATGACTATTTAGAGGTATCTATATAAGTCATTGATTTCATATAAAATAATTTACATTCTGATATTATTCATTTGCAACACATGATTTGATTGGATACAGACCATTGATCCATTGTTCAGTTGTGCGCGAACCAAAACAAGAAGGGGTCATGGTTCATGATAATGAGACTTAACAGAAATAAATGAAACCGGTTACTACGAAGATCGTTAACAAATTTAAACGCCGGTTAAAACTCTTAAGCATCATATTCCTTACCTAAGCATAGTTTTTCATGTAATGCAAACATTCTTATAATAGCGGCTTTTCTATCCATCGCTTTTGACGCTTTTGATTCAAATGTTAAAACTTTCGCTGATAGTTGAAAATGAGTACGCTATGAGTGCTATTGCAATAAGTCTTCTATGAATACGTTCCTATAAGTAATATTAATGGAAATCTTGTACATAAATATGAGTACGCCACTATAAATGAAGCTACGTTAATGCTTGTGTGATTACCTTTCAGTGTAATTACAGCGGGATATGTATTTGTTCACTACTACATGTATTAATGTAATTAAAGTCAGGCTGGAATGAACTTTAGTGATATAATCTTAGAAGAAAAGAATTATACTTTCAGAATGAGTTATTTCGAAATAGATATGAAACCAATATATTTCTGAATGCGGTACCTTAGATACAGGTATGACGTCACAGTTTAAACCGTACCGTCGTGTACTATAACCTCTATAAATAGACACAGAAATCGTAAGACGTACCTGGAATGGTGATGGCGACAATGAGAAGAATTACACGGACAGCCATGATGGTGTAAAAGATGGTTTATAGTTTCTCTGTCGGGTACACTAAATGAACAAGAGGAGGAACGCGACAGTTATATATGTTTACTACACGCCAAACCTTAAGTAAATATCGAATTATCAAAGCAAATACTAACGCCCATGTACAGAAGCTTGACGGGGTTGTTCACTAAATGGGGATCTCTATTCTAAACTTGGTGATATGTACGTGTAACTGTGTTAGATATATTCCCTATATTTAACGTAACACCAACAGCGTTACATAGGATATGTATTAGGAGGTTTCAAACATGATTTAATATTAAGGGTGAAGAACTACTTCCCTATAGGTTTCTTTTCGTATGATATGGATTCAAGTTAATTTAATTATATACTAATGTTTTGTAAATTTGATACAAGTTCCTCAATCTTATTTACAACCTATATTTCTTCGCTGCCTTTAAATAGTGATTTGATAATGGCATGCTATTAAAACATAAGAAAATAGATTCCCGATGACATCCAATATGTATAATAATTGTAGTAAAACTGTATCTAAAACTGTTTTATATGTCACATGCATTTGTTCTGTCGAGACTCGGACCTCCCTTAGGGCACCCCATTGGGAATAAGCTTTCTATGGCATTGATGGGCTATCCAGGGGTAAGGCAAAATACGTAAATTATAGATATCAACTTTGTAAATGACCTACTTATATAAACAAAAATTGTTATGTACGCCTTTTCCTGAATGAATATTATTATCATTATTTCCCTTTGATTATTCAATGGGCAAGTACTGGAAGTTGTTTGGCTTGACATAGAGGATAGCTCAGGCGCTAGTGAAAGTATAAAAGTCAACAAAATCTTTAAATTAGAAAATAATAAAGGTGTCTGAATTTGTTTACCATCAATTGCTTTTCCGAGATAAAAATATAGGTTAAAGAAATTTCTCTTCCATAATTAAGAAAACATATACAATTTGTATCAATCGTGCACACATTCACTTTCTAATGGTACACTTGAAAGGTATTGTTTGAATTTGGTCTGTATACGGTCAAAACGATAAATTTCACCCAAAACTCGCACATTATGTTAAATTGGTATGTTTGACCGATCGTAACAAAAAAACGAGCACACTGACATACAATTTCCTTTGTATTTTTATTTTTTAATATTCTCCTTTTTCCAAAATTCCATATAAGAAAAATAGTTAAACACAAAAAATGTTTGACTTATCATAGGAGTACATCTTTAAACTAAGAGGTAGCCACTGACTGGAGACGTACATTCCCCATGTTTTACAAAATATACCGTGCCACTCTTATTTGGCTCTTTGACGTTAAAAGAGGAGAAACTTCTGAAGCTGTGGGAAGTATATCTGTTACAATTGTAGGTCAATGGTCGAGACACAAGGACATTAAATTAGGGACACTTATAACAATAGAACAACAAGATACAGACGTTTTCGAAAGCACGCAAATACGTTTTCAATTACTGTTTGTGATCAAATCAATCTTAGCATCAGTAAATAAATAAACAAATACACGGAAATGATCTCCATACTTATCTCTGGATGACCCTGAGCGGTCCGTTCGCATCTGGCCGGGTCTCTTTTCCGCACAAAAATAACTAATAAATGAGAACTACGGCAGAAGAAACGTTTGATAGGTCCTCATGGCCATACCTTGTTAGTATGGAATATTAGTAGATACTGCCTTGGATGTATCAATAACGCCGGAAGTGGCAAAAACAAAACATAAATGTTACAAGCACAGCCTCAATAATACACAAAAGACAATTTCTCAGTGTAGTAAACCCATCTATATCTTGTTACATTATGTACTCATTTAGAATATCTTATTATTGTCTATTATTTGGATTATTTTCTGCGTTACAAAATCGTAGTAAGCTTGCAATAGCTGATGTACAACAGGGCACAGTTGTTCAAAAGATGATTAGCTTAATCACTGTTTAACGATATTTTTCAACCTGTAATAATTTCGTCAATATACAAGGTAAAAACTTGTAATTGTACATGTAAATTTACTCTACTAAATACTTGATATCTGGAAAATTTTAACTTAGTTAATAATTAAGTTTTAAAGATACACAAAAAATGAAATTTATGCTAATCACTGATTAAGCTAATCATCCCCTGAAGGTCTCTGACAGTGTGTGTTCCTATGACTAAAGGAGTTACTTCCCTTCCTCTAACACGTATACATGCTCGTTAATGAAAACGTACTGACACTCTAGTATAACTAACTAAGGCGAAAAAGGGCATTGACGAAACGTTCAAGTGGGATGTCCGAACTGTCAGAAATAATCGCCGACATGTGGCAGATTACTGGAGTATAAATACAATGATTATGTTATATTTCGGGATGTCATCGTATTGATTTGAGTAAGCGTAGCTCGAACCAAATCAAAATATCGTAACGATACATTTTTGTTATTGTATTCGATATTTATTCGCACTTCATCCATAATAATACACACTAGCAGGTACTAATACAGACAATCAACAATGCACTCGACTATCCTGTTGTATGCTGTCTGTAAGACAGAAGTACGTTCGTCATTTATTTAATATGTTACTCCCTGTTTACTGTAGTGTATTCTTTTTTCTCTTTTGGGCACCAATTCATTACGACTTAAATACGACTTGCTACGACTTTCCACTTTTTTCCAAACACAACCCTTCCTCATTGTGGTAATCTTCTACTAATCAAGTACATTTATTGGTTTGATATAGGCTGGATCACGTGTTGCTGAACATGCCTAGTGGCAGAATAACTGATTTTTTTTTTTTTTTTTTTTTATAAATTGGTAACTTTGTTTAAAAAACGTATTAATTCCCTTATATTATAGATCTTATATTTCATTACAACACTTTTTCTTTTTGATTAACTTTCGCATTTCAGAGGTCGTACCAAACAGTTTGTTTCTTGTGGATATTAAACCTGTAAACATTATGCCTCTACTTTGTAGCAAATAAAGCCACAGTAACAGTTGATAGTGCCAATTAAAAAAAACGATCGTCATTAAAAGAAAAATATAGTTATTTTTGACTGCTTTAGGATGTTCTCAACCTCTTCCGACTTTCGCATTAAAGGAAGCGCCGTTGTTTTAGTTGATGCCGTTGTTTTAGTTGATGCCGTTGTTTTAGTTGATGCTGTTGTTTTGCTATATTTGAAGGTTGATGTTTATGATTTTGCTCATTAGAGTGCCTTTTGGTTTTCTTTTCACTGACCGAGTTATGGATGTGAGGACGTGACGTTGAATTTGACCCGGATTTACATGGCGGGGGTCGTCGATGTAGCAGTAACACTTACTCTACCGGAACGTTCAATGACCTCCCTGTTAATCTTTTCTTTGTTAACATATTGCCGTAGTTTTATCGACGTTGAGTTTGATTTATTCATCCATTCAAACATATTTTGTTGATAAAAAAAACACAAGCAAATGGATTGGGCACAAGTTTTAACAACTTACTAAGCCCTCTCCCGACACTACATCACACAGTAATTAAGGATGTAACACGCGATGACAAAAAGTTCAGCATATATACATAAACAATCTACTAATTGACATGAAAACAGCAAGGAGAAAGGGAAGGAGTGAGGGGAAAAGATGAAAGAAGGGACAGTAGGGTTAATGTTCTGGTTGCACTGGTTGTCCACTAGCTGGCTTTGATTCATTGTGTGACACTTCGGTAGTCTCTTCTTGTTATTTCACCTGGTCCGAATGACCATGGTGAGCTTATGCCATACCGCAGCGTCCGTCGTCCGCCCGTCAACTTTTCCTTTCAAACGCTACTTGTCCTGAACGGCCAAGTAGATTTTGACTAAATTTGGTCTGAAACATCCTTAGGCCAAGGGGACTCAATTTTGTATAAATGGTGGGTGTTCTCTTCTTGTTTTTAATACATGTTTTAACATTTAACGCATCTATTTTCAACACAATGCACCAAAGTTAAATTCTTGTAAACATTTTAACAGCACCATTATTTCCAGTGTCTTTTGCCGATCTCGAAATATGTATACTTTCTCCATTAAACGGTGTCTTAGATTTGCAAGGTTATGAGTTGATAACGCCAGTTGAGCACACGTGAATTGAATAGCGGATTAAACTCAGTAATTATTTCTTTATTTTAAAGAAGTTTGCGAAAGGTTCAGATCTTTTTCATGCAGTAAGATACAAATATATTTAGAAAAGGTATTAACTGGTGATCGGTTCAATCGTTTACATCCATATTGCAGCAAGCCCGCTAAGGGCTTCATGAAATATGAATGTAACCGATTTGCGCTAATGGCTTCATGCAATAAGGATGTAACCGATTTGCGTTCACAACGGCATGAAAAAAAAAAAAAAAACGCCGTTCAATCCATATATTTACATTTTTACTATAAAACATGTTCCTTAATAATATTTTTTTTTACTCAAAAAATCTTGCGTCGTCCTTTAAAGGACATTGGCGGAGCAGCCCTGTTTAGATCAAACTTGCGCCAATAATTAACCGTCGTCATTTGAGCGTTTGACGCTGGGGCATTCTCCATGTTATCCGAAGCGAAGCGTCAAGATTCTCATTGAACAATGTTAATCTATGACATAAAATGTAAACCACGTGCTACGTCACCAGAGGTTTTGCTTTAATACTCAAATTAAATGCATTTCTGCTGATAATGTCCATATAATGGGTTGCAGCGCAAATGTCAATATAAGGTGACAGCTCCATACCACCGGACTACTGTATATTTATGTGATGTAATGTTCGTCTCTTTTAGCGGTCTGTCAACTTGAATGCTTCTCTCGATATTTAGCTTCTCTTCTCAGGATTTGTCGTCATTCTGCATATGGTTTGCTAGCCCTCATATGTCATTAAGGTTTTCTTCTCAAAAGTACCGAATTGGTCTCCTCATTATTGTCAATATGGTAAAGCTTTGTTTTTTGATTTCCTTTTTCTTGTGTGATTTTCATTGTATCTTCTTTTATGTTTTTTATTCACATTCAATGTCCTTTATGTATACTTTCTATAATGTTAATCACTAATTTTCCTATTTTTGATATCTATAAAATTTACATTCATAAAGTGAAGTTTATGTACCGATACAGGATTTATAAAGATCCTCTTCACCGGACTCAAAATCATAACATTAAAATATTGAACAATAGATGAATGTCACGTTACTTGGATTATAAAGGAGTTCCTGGTTCTCCCAATGCTTATCCAGTCTATTTTTAAAAGTGTTTACATCCGGTGCTAATACCACATTTTCCGGAAATTGTTCCATATTCTAACAATTCGCAAGGCAAAAAAGTTCTTGCGAATATCTCCTCTAGAATGTTTTGGAAATACTTCCATTGGATGTCCTCTTATTTCCTGTCTTTGTGATTTATCTTTCCACATATTAACATAACCCGTTGCACAATTATCGTTAATATTGCTTGTTATTTTAAACACCTCAATCATGTCCCCTCTTATTCTTCTGTAGCTCAGAGTTGGTAATTTGAGTTTCCTCAGTCGCTCCAGATACAATAAACCCCGACATCCAGGTATCTGTCTTGTTGCTCACATGTGTACTGCCTCAATCATATCGATTTGCTTAAATTTGAAGGGATGACATACAGTATTTGCATATTCAAGATGAACTCTTACTAATGTTTCGTACAACAGTGAAAACTTGTGTTCGTTCAGAAAATGAAAGGATCGTCTAATGACTGTAAACATAGAGCTTGCTTTCTTTACTTGTATATATTTGATCTTCAAATAAGAGAAATGTGTCTATAATTACTCCTATATGCTTCTCTCTCACCACGTCTTGGAAAGGTTCATTTTCTTTGTAATATATTCTTTCTCTTTTTCATTATTTCCAAGCATCGTAGAATATTTTTCTCAAAGGTAACCTCTTTTTCATATTATCAAAAATTCCTTATTTTATTTTTATATAAATGAATTAATAAAACTTTATTGCAAATTCCCACGTGTTGGAGTCTGTTTTCATTCTTGTCGTTGATATTTTAAATGAAATAATATCCCTGTGACATAGTTATAAACTATGAATTCGTTTGCAGTAGAAAAATACTTCACTGAAAATAACCTGTTTCAGCTTTAATTTTGAATTTAGCCCTTAGTCAAGTACATAATGAATGTCCAATAATGAATATATACAGTATATATTTAAAAGAAAATGTTGTAGGGATTATAAGGTGTTGATAAAGAATTGAAATAGTGCTGCGCAGTGCATTTCATATTTTGTTTCATATGTTATAAACAGGTGACCAATCCTATCTGTACATCACCACTTGTCTGTCAAGCAATATTAGTATATAGTGTATGCCCCAAAAGCGTTGCCCTAAAATTTCTTGGAGACAACACAGGTAAAAGACTTGTTACATACCAGTCCATGATAGTAAGAGGCGACTATTTTAGGGATGCTTGTAGATGCGACACAGAAGAGAAATGGTTTGTAGTTCCTATCATTACACCTGGTAACTCTATCATTTCTCTAACTCTTTTACTCAACAGTGTCACATCTGTTTAGCTTATTATCAAATAGTATGATAAATTGTCATGCTACTGTGGGTGGGTTTACGACATTTAGGAGAAATGACACCTTGAAGTGCCTTTAAAGCAGCCCCATCCTTTGTGGACATCTTCACCGATATAACTTTAACTATTTACACACAAAATTTAATACACATATGCATCAAACTGCACAACACTGTTAACTACACTAGACAACGTCAATAAATACAGTTATGAAACACACTAATTTGTAAAACCAAAGTTTTCATATTGTTCTTTGTTAATTCAGCAAATATATGAACAACACAGAAAGGCCTATCAATTGTGTTAACATATTGAACTAAATACTTCATCCGTGTCGACATACATGTTCAATATTTACAATAAATGTATACCGATAGTCAGGTGTTAGAATAGACAATGGTTAGCACACTCCTTGTTAATAATGGCTGGGGTACTCTTTGTAAACAATGGTGGAGGAGCTCGTCATATCCTTTACATAATGTGATAAGCACTCAAAGCATATTCGATCAATACCCCTGAAGTATTAACCTAAACGTGGTTTAAGTGCACACTGACAATCACACTCATCATAAGTGTTCATTTCTACAAGTAAAAAAACAGTTTATGATATTCAAGAGCCATAGTTTTGTTTCAAAAGGGCTAAAGGTACACTAGGTAGAAAATATCTTACCGTCCACATATCATTGTATAGTTTTTATTAGGCTAAACGTAACGCAGTTACGTTGCAGCATATTGTCAACGCCTCTGAAGCCTGTGTACAACTACAATCCTAGCATTCTGATTGGTCTAAATCTTCCAACAAGTTAC
>JAUMHH010190981.1:0-30049 GCA_032359455.1 Chlamys rubida
TGGAAGTATGGATGCATAGATGGATGAGTGTATGGATGTATGGACGTATGGAAGTATGGATGCATAGATGGATGAGTCTATGGCCGTATGGACGTATGGAAGTATGGATGGATGGATGGATGGATGGATGGATGGATGGATGGATGGATGGATGGAAGTATGGATGCATAGATGGATGAGTGTATGGATGTATGGACGTATGGAAGTATGGATGCATAGATGGATGAGTCTATGGCCGTATGGACGTATGGAAGTATGGATGGATGGATGGATGGATGGATGGATGGATGGATGGATGGATGGATGGAAGTATGGATGCATAGATGGATGAGTGTATGGATGTATGGACGTATGGAAGTATGGATGCATAGATGGATGAGTGTATGGCTGTATGGATGCATGGTTTGATAGATGAACGGATGATTTTACTAACGTGATAAGAAACAAGATCGAATGATACATTGCTATTAACACATAGAAAACATTTATCGATGGACATATACAAAAAAATATTTGACAATGGACATAATGTCTGATAAGGTGTAAGGCAAATTCTCTGTCGAAAATGTTATGGTGTTACCTTCAATGAGCCTGTTCGTCTAGATAAGTTCACAAGGTAAATACATTGTTTTGATGTCCTTTCAGATTTTATATGCATTTTTTTACCTTTTTGTATCGAAAGTCCGTCCCTAGTTGTACTTTTAAGTTGATTGTATTTGATACTTTTCAAGCTTACTTCAAACACCATCTTTAGCATTTGTGTTAAAACAATTATTTAAATGCAATTACTTTATCGTTCATGCAAATGTTTAGACATATTAATATTTATAAAATACAATTCATGCATAACTTCAAACATCAAAATAATATAAAACTGCACAGTTGTCTGATGAAAATGTCACAGGGATGACACATACTCGATTTCAGTGAAACGCCATACAGATGGTTTAGGATGAGAAAGAACAAATTGATCCATTCCATATTTTTTTCGCTTTTATTGAATAGGGCGTATTTTATTGCCGTTTTACGATAGTCGTAAAACCCATATGTTCAAACACAGCTTTCAAACACAATATAATTTATTTATTGTTTAATAACTTTAGGTTGCATGAGGCAAAATATTAATCAATTGATGGACCTGCTGGTTACCTCTGGGTTAGTGCGATGTGACAGCGTGAGATACACACAGGTGAGGCAATTTATTCTTCATCTTTATCATGAGTATATCTATGTATATTGTCAACTACTAAGACCTTCTTATTGATGATAATACTCTCCGTATATAATGAGGATATGCATTTCTATTGATTACATTAATGTCGTCTGTTTGTTGAACAGAATGGTATCGCGCTTCGTATATGATAATCATATCAATATTAATATTAGTAGCGATTTATTAGAGTGTTAAGGCTTAATGTGTCCTCGATCAGCGTATAACAAATTCATATCTATGATAAGACACTTATTATTTATTTTAAGAGATATATACTTATTATCATATTGCACGTCATTGCAAATATTGCCGTTATATCTGATGCACAGGAAAGCGTCTTCACCGGTTGTATCAAGTTCTGATCAGATAAAACACCGAAAGCAGTCAGCTTGATGTTTTTCTTAGTTATTGTATATGTGCTATCATGATTTCTTTCAAAGGTATAGTTGATGTCCAGAATCATTGAATTATGCAATAGTTATTGTGAACTTGATTATAGATTATAAATTATAGCTATATCACTTGTTTCTATACATTATATTAGATATGTCTCTGCAAAAATGTTGTTGTGATTTGTTTTCAAATCTATGGATAGCTGTGTAGACTTTATCAGTGGGTTCTCATGCACTTTGTATTAAAGGCTATTGTCTCAATACAGGAAAACACGATTATCATCGAACACGCCAAATCGAAGTGAAGAGCGTTGCTAAGTATGAGAGGTTGCCAATGTGATGTTACAGTCCAGCGCCGTCCGAGTGCGGGATACCTGTTGGTACATTATCAAAGTAAGTAGGAAGACTGATGTTATTATACCTGTGATTGATGTAAAACTTCAGGTAAAAGGTCTAGCGTACAACTAGCCACTGTCTCCGGAAACCACTTCATTCATGAGGTATAGAAAAAAATCCTTGCATATCAAATTTGAACGCATTTTTCTCACTTTCCTTCTCCGTGTTCACCCATGCATGTCGATAACAAAGATGGTGGAAACGTGAACAAAGATAAAATCTGTGGTTATGCAGGTGTCGAAAATGTTTCGTTGACATGCTTGGTTGACCAAAAGGCTTGTGTCTATTCTAGATTTCACTGGTCCGTGAAAACGGTGAAATAAAAATCACAGTGAAAATATATCGTTACAAGTCATAAACTTATGATTTATTGGCCGGTTTTTGACGATTTTACCTGCGGATATGTGATCCGCTTTAAATACTTTTTCTGACGATCCCTTTACAGTAGTGAACAGCTATAAGATGACTGAACAGTATGTTATCGCTTAAACTTTGGCCTCAATATAAAATAAATAAAATAAAACTAATGTCATATGAAATTGAAGATGGATTGTAAGACCATAGCTTCAGATCAGATAGTGAAGATTGAATTTTTATCGCTCCACGTTTAATCAAGAGATAGACCTTATTAGGAGCTGATTTATACCCTTACGGAATCCGGATACCACGGGCACGTTCTAAACAAGGTTTAGGTGATGTTAAAATCCTCATTTATTTCCCGATACAGCCTGACGGTAAACTAACTCGGAGACATCCAGACCCTTGTTCAATAAGGCAGATCAACCCTAGTAGTTCGGAGAGATCAAACTTTAGAAGGAAATAAATAATACATGACTTATTAATAGATACACAGGGAGTTCTGGTAGAGCACAGCTCCAGTGTGTATTCCAACAAAGTCCTCTAATTCCGTAAAAATTCAAATTGAGGTAGCTCCAGTGAACTTTCGTTCAATAACTCGGAACAAAGATAAGAGCAGAGAACATTTATCATCGGCTGTGAAGGAATTCTGGACTCTGTGGATATCCTTCCTGAATCCCTTAATTACAAAAAATCGTTTGCCAAAGTAAGTGATAGAATCTCGATAAAAATGCGACATGCTTGGAACATAAAAAATATTTTTACGTATGGTCCAGCATCCTGGAACGTTCTCTTGGATCAAATGTAACTCATCTTGATGGGATAGTGAATCACCGTCAATTGAATTCAATAACTGACAGTTTTGATTGGCAGGGGGATATCGTTAATTATGGATAGGATAAAGTACCTCCTCCCCCCCAAAAAAAATAGATAAAGCCATGTATCAATATAATTCTGCCCATACCCATCAACGCCGTTTTATGCATCAATTGGAGCTATTAATTTGTCGTCAAATCCCGTTATTGACAGATGATAAATCGACGGTCATGTCACACACATTAGATATAGAAAAATGCATATTAGCTATCTGACAACATGTTATTTTGGTAGTAATTCTCCTTAACATATCTTTGTTTAAAAGTCAAATTAATAGTGCGAGTGTATTGCGTTCGGTATTGCTATATATGTACTTTCAGGTTTGGTTTAGACATAATTACAGACAAAATATAATGGATATATATATACAATTGTATAAATGTTAAAATCATATGTTCGTTTGTAAAACAATTGGTGATTGATGTGCTCTAGTGAACGACAAATATGGGGTTAGTCTACCTGTTTTATGTTGTCACCAGGCGGTATTAAACAGAAGTTTAGAGCAATACGATATTAGCATAAGGGGGTAAAATAATTTGATATATATGATTTGCAATCAATAAAACATAAATGATATGTATTGCGTAATTGCACATTTTGATTGTTCACGTGGCGTATATATTATGATAAATTATGAACAGTTATCTGCAAATTGATACTCGCTTGATTTTCGTTAATGACGTTTATTGTGTTTTAGTCTTACTGTCTGGGTTTTCCTTGTTTTGCATTTCTAGGTGAAATTTGATGGCGCTTTGCCTAGTCATTGCCCTAAATCAAAGTCTACATTTTGAATTTAAAAAAAAAAAAGTTTTGCATTGCGATTTGGTTCGGTTATATATTGTTTAACGTCCTATTAACAGCCAAGGTCATTTAAGGTCATTTGTGTTGCGGTAATGAGTATACACTGAGTGATAAGCAACAGCCATTTTGCAGCAAAATATAAAAATACAAAAATATAGGTAAAAATAAACGAAAAGTACACAGATTGATTACGAAATTACTGAATGTTTTAATTGTAGAGACATTCATTTTGACGATTCCTGTTATACGATGCGTTTTCATTTGTGTTCATACAGCGTAGCATAAAAACCCTTTCATATGAAAATTTAACTTATTGTTATCTGTGAAGTCAACAAACATATTTGATAAATAAAACAATAAATAGATATGTGAAGTAAGGAATACAGTTACTAAAAATAAGTTTGTCTGCGCAAAAAGCTATTTAACAAAGGAAATAGTGTATTGCACCATTTGTCAATATATGTAGAGGTTCTCTTATAGATCCTAGTTATATATTATTAAAATGCATTATCTTAATGGAATATGATACTTTTGCTCACAAACCATGTACCAGTTATAAATATTTTTTTATGAAACAATATCATGCTTCAGTTATAGAAGTGTTGGTGTTTAATATGCATAACATTAACTAACACAAATTAAGTTGATAAGCATGACTGATAAGTTTGGTTTTTGTTTTTGATGTTTTTTTCTGTTTGTCAAAGTTTCAGTATTTGTACCTTTTGGATGCAATTTATTGAGAATACTTCCATTTGTTTTTGTATCTCCGCAGTTAATCTCTTCGTTTCGTATCTACGTTGAGTTCTTATCTTATCCTCGTTTGAGAAAGCTATTATATATCTGTTCTGTTTCATATTATTATAACAATGTATGTGTTATGCCAAACTTACTGTGTAATCAATTTCATATGATACAGAATGATAAATACCTACTTGTTTTTTCGTATTTTAATATATAATGATGTTAGTAGGCTTGCCTTGTTCGTCTTGTTTTCTCCCTTTCTGTTCGCTG
Source organism: Chlamys rubida (assembly GCA_032359455.1). NCBI lineage: Eukaryota > Metazoa > Mollusca > Bivalvia > Pectinida > Pectinidae > Chlamys > Chlamys rubida. The sequence goes on from JAUMHH010190981.1 coordinate 5,047, forward strand.
TCTTATTTTATGTTCAAATTTTATATTTCAATGAAGAATAGTGTTTGATTTTATTAACTGACAGTTCTTATAGTTTTCTTGCATTTCTTGATAACAAACAATACCATCTTAATTCGATTCAAGATTGCGCATATTACCTAGTTTTACCATCAGCACACTTAACAACTAAAAACGACAGGTTTAAATAGGAATTAAGAACCAGCTTAAAGAAGTTTAGTTTAGTAAAAACATTCTTATCTGATGCAACATGCTAAAGCATTTCAGTATTGCATTCTTGTTAATAATTTTTGAATATGTTAATGCCATATCTGACATTCTGAGTTAAAACTACAATTGTAACATTTTACATTACTTTCATATTCGTCAGGAAAAAAACCCAGTTCCAATTCATGTTTTTATAATAAATTTGATAAATAATCAAAGCAACATTATGGATACATTTTTTTAATCAGCTTTTCCATGTCATGTTTAAAAATTAAGACACATAAACATTTGTTAATAAGCCCTGAAATTTTTCAGAAAAAAATCTATGAACATTTAACAAAAAAAAGAAAAATCAAACTAATAAATAAAATTAGAGCAAACAAACCAAGGAAAAACTATTTTTATTTTCACGTTTCCTCATACAATACACTTTTAATATTTTAGTCGGTAGATGAAAGCAGCTAGTGGTTCAAAAAGGGTTTTAATAGCCAATGATCTTGGCTGGCCGTAATAAAACTCCATTACGTGTGACATACCCTAAGATAAATATGTTTTACATGAAATTTAAAAAACATTTTTACTGGCGAACATGGTTTCATTTTAAAAGATATATAAAGGCAAAGCTTCCATTGGATATATGTGAGTCATAAAATATGACTTAACCCAATAAGAGCGTTGGGAATGAATAGCGAGAATATGATATGCTAGATCGTAAAGTGGCATTGCGCACAAGAAGGCAAAACAGGTTTAAGCGTTTTGTTTTCATCGAGGTTCAATGTCCCATACGGTTAAACTGTATTTGCAAATTCAGCTTTATTTAAGGGGTAACGTATGATGAAACTCACATAATGTTTTACATGATCTTTGATCTTTGAATATCTTGTATAAAAACATTTAATTTAAAAGGTTTATCATAATTTTAACATAAATTCAAATTACTGGTTGAATAACTGGTTTTATATACACGCAAACTATTCAATATACTCATATATATGTCTGTGTTAAATATTTTTGGTAGGACAAAAACGGATATGTAATGCTTTATTAACATATATGAATATGCAAATTCCATGGGAAATCCACTCAGAACTCAGCAGGACGTTAGACTGCGGATTTCTATCTGAGATTTTGTGTTGGTATACTATTTCCCAAATCCCATCTGGGAGTATTTGATATATGTTTTGTGCTTATCTTATCGCGATCACGTCAGTACTTCATAGTAGATAAAACTTGTCGTATCTCTCATCACCTTACACGAACGAGTAAAACATATTTTTATAAATATATATATATATATTTCAAACTAAGACAGTTGTTGGGTTATCTAGCGTTTTATCAAGTGTAGTACCTAAAATTCCTGACGATTTTGTATACAAAGCGCCGCTAGGAGAGCGGTATTACAACTCCCTGCCGTGCACTAGCGGGCCGTCTCATAGAGTCCTACCGGGCAGTACTATACTGTATTATGACAAATGGGATTTTAGCAGTGAAGCATCTGTACTATACTGTTATACATTCATATTTATAGACATCTGACCTGGGGTCACCCAGTTCTATGTATGTTTTTTTAAGTGATCCCCGGAGTCCATTTCCTCTAGTCAAGCCCCGGGGAAAACTTCAAGGACAGGTGTGTGTGAGACATGTTTTAATATATGACCTGTTTACAGCAGTTCTATTGTAAAGAATGTGCTTTGTTCAAAGTTGCTTTCTATTCAAAGACAAAAGGAAAAAATGTCAAAATTTGTTTGTATACATTAATTTCGTCTGTTGCTAACAAGATCAGCTCGGGAGAGTGCCTAGTAAGTTGTGTTCCCAATCCCTTAGATTGCTATTAATCAATAAAAAAATGTTTGAATCATAAAAGAGTACATAAAATGTGTAATTAAAAATCGGGTTTACTGCTTACAATAACATTATGCATGTATGCATGAGACCCCGATGGCTACATAGTATAGACAAGCCTAATACACAATAATGCCCCACATTAATCCATCTTAATTATACAACTAATTATAATTATCGGTAACAGCATATCTCAGACGGTATTAAATATATCTTTATCGACAAATCGTCATGAAATCAACAGAAAAGACTATTTATCAAATTTCCAAACAATAACCTAGATATAACACTTAACAATGCAAGAGTAATTATTAAATCAAAAGCATCAATTGAATGAGATGTGTTACACATTATATAGAACATTTTGCTATGCAGCTGTATATAAAATCAAGACACAGTGTTTCCCTGGAAGTTAAGTATTTTCTGCAGTATATGTGAGAACTCGTTATGATGTCCCCAGTCAGTCATTATCCAGATCCGTTTCTCTGAAAGGTTTCTGTAGAAAAACACTCAAAAAAGAGTATCACAGTGTGAAAATAATATGGTACTTCTAACTCAAATCAATGAGACGTAGACACACAATGAACAAAAGAATAATTTACACGGAAACCTTTAAAAAAATCCAAGATAATAAGACCAGGTGTTCCAGAAGAGTAAGTGTCCTCTGCGTCATCGACGATACCGTCATGTAGATTTAGGTCATTCTCTAGAAAATATCATTTACAGTATAATCCAACCCGATTGATTTCAACTGTAGCACAATAATAACGGTTACCTCACTAAAAAAACTCTATACAAAGCGCGACGCATGTAATTATCTTCAGCAGCATCATAACATCCTCTCATCCCTATGGAATTTATATGTAATAGTTCACTCACTCTTTCACAGTCGCTTACTGTATTCTAATTTTCGTCAAAAACGAAATGGTGACTATTGAACAATTAGTAAATGTTTTGTAATGGACGTACTTCGATCATCACTGTTGTGACATGCATTCTCTTGTCATTTAATACATGTTCTCTTGATGACCTATATCGAAAGGGGGAGGATTGGATTCGGGTTGCGGATGTGTTAACGTTGTTTTTGTGGTTTCATTATCTCCCGGGGTTCCTGTTGTTGTCTTTTCATATAAGTATTGAGTTCTGATTTCGTCCTGATGTTGTTGCTATGGCATATGCATTTCTTTATACATTTTCATCCTTTTTTATCTATTTCAATTGCAATACCTGTAATAGTTTTAACGGCGTTTTTGCGTTTTGATGGTTCCACACTATCGGAAAACCATAAAAACAGGACTTTTATAACTCCAAAATCAATGTCTAAAATGTAATGCTTCAAAATACCATATGGCTACTGTAAATTCGTGAGATAATGATTTTCTTTTGAGAGAAAATCTGGAAGTATGATATGTCGATTCCACGGATTGATTACTTGAGGTTGTGTTGAGACAATTTGATGAAGTGCAGTTCGTCCTTCGCCCTATGAGATTGACCAAAGCAAGTTTCAGTTATTCGCCCAATGAGATCGACCATAGACTAATTGTGTAAATCATCAGGTACAACGTTTACTGGAGCTTGTGCAAGTCTACAACATAATCCGTCATTGAATGTCCGTTGACCATGTCAGCAATGATTCATTCCGAATACCATAGTTTATTGCACAAAGGCATGGTATGTATATTCCAATTTGTCATTATTGCTTATTCCTTGTTTTTACCAAAATCTTTCAGCTGTTTCAACGGTTTATTAACTGTCTAGACGATTTGAAAGTAGACAAATCCGAAACGCACATGCATTGTTAATCTGTACACTTTCTTGCAGTTTCGTTAAATTCAACTTGAGTAGAATTGAACTATTAGACTATAATTGTGAACATAATGAATTATAATATTTTATTCCTCACTAACGTCGAAAACCAATCGATATTTGACGCTTCTGCGTGTTAATTTGATTTTTTACTTATTTTTCAAAATTACAATAAACGGAACAGCCATCTGCCCATATCATCTATCGATCTCCAGCGTTATGTAATGACACAATTTTTACGACATCAAGATCGTCATACACGATCTGTTGTCCCAAAAAGTGATAGTCACTGCAAATATATCTTTAAACGGAAATAATTCGGGTATTTCCGTAAATACTTCAGTGTCCAATCATGTCGTTCGGTACAATCCGTTTAACGTTCAAGCGCTCGCTTAAAACGATTTTCACAGACAATGTGCGCTAAATCCCCTACAAAAACAGCAGTGCATTATTTATTTAACAGTAAAGTGCAATATGAATCAAGATAAACTCCAAAAAATAATATAATGGCCATTTCGTTCGTTGTGTTAAACGTAAATTCCATGATTAAACCGTTGATATGACATACTAGTACAAGCCATTGCATAAGTATTCTCCATGATAATCCCCTCGAATCATAGACTGTAAGAAACTAATTTACATTCTATCATTCTTAACAAACCTAATTTAAATACTGAACTTTAATGTTTTCCTTGCATATTCTCAGGATAAACCGATTTATCAAACTATCATAATTACATTCAGACAGGTATTAAGGAGTCCTATACCGCTGCCAAAAAACGGTTGCTGTGCATTGCAAACATTATTTCCCGGTATGACTATAGCGTTGATACTTTGACAAGTCATATCTAAACAAAAAATATACCTTATAGATCTGTGTATGAAAGCTGTTATAAAGATGAAATGAACAAAAATAACCGAGAACGGTGTTGTACAAATGAAACGTCGCCAGACCAGGAATCGAACCCTGTACTTTGCTTTAAAAACTTAGCTTCCTGGTCAAGAGCATTGCCCTGGCCCAGTTACCTTACAGATGTATGCACGAAGAACTAGAATGTAATGTTTTTTAATATTGTCTGCAGTGGGATAGGGTTCCTGCACCCCTGGTTATTTTCTTACTGTTCCGCTATTTCTATCATACTCTCAAAATAAAAGGAAACCAACCATGTTGTTTCGTAGAGTCATGATTTTTTTACAGAAAATTCCAACCTTTTAGTAATATCCTTCCGGCGTTTGCCAAAAAAGCAATAACTATTGAAAAAACAAATCATTTAATAAGTTTACAATTTATAGCACTTTAAAATTCAACCAGGAACAAATTTAAAAGCAAACAATGACGCCGGATGTTGGTTTTATTTTGTTTCGTTATATATATATTTTAAACATAAGACTTAAAAAGCATAATAATGGTTGTGTGTTTACACGCATATATCCTACAAAACATTATGGAGATCAATGCTAAAGTTGTTACCAATATTCATAATTCTGTAAAAACTACCACACTGACTTAAATAATATTCTATTCATAATTTCATGTTTTTAGTCCTTTTTTCAACAACTTCCACACGAATTCACGCAGCATGGTATGACACATGCAACCGTGTATGAATCTTTTTTTCCCCAGTCCGTTTACCGGTATATCTTTAATGTTCCGTCAGGACATGACCTGACATTTTCCGTTATTTTTGGAAGACACAACTGTCATAAATACTAAATCTGGCATGTTCTGCTGATAGAATGCCTATCAATTCGCTTCTCTAATTTGATATGCAGCGATAATCATATCCGCGGATTGACATGGACGTCGGCCAACTGACCGTCGGTCAAAATTTGATTTAGGCGGCCCCTTGAGATCTAAACATTGGTAGTTGCTGCAGATGATGTGGCTCCATTGTTGGTGTCGTTATACAGACCAACAGCTAAAATATTGATAACAGTGACCATTGGTCTGCTTGCTTGACCATTAATTGGGAGACACGTTTCGGTTATCAGAACATAGATATAAATCACTTTAATGTTGTTTAAAGCTGGACAAATGTACACGGACGAAATGCACGTGCTTTTCACATGCAATATATTTAAACATATTTCACGATCGATATCTGTAACGAGTCATCCTGGGACATCCTATACATGAACACTCGCATTAGACATGACGAGTATGACGTATGGGTAAAGGTGGCATCCTTACATGACTTACATGAACATCTACAAATGCAAGAACAAAGGATGGGTACAAAGTGTAACTCATTCACGGACGACCTCATATTTAGCGAATTTAATTACATGAATTGTTAACGTAATGCTGTATAAAACAACTGATTTATTTCAAAATATTTTGATATTAAAAAGCAATAAATATATCTAATTGTTATGTATCCATAACTTTTAACAAAATTCAGTCAGAAAGGACAAAAGTAACATATGAGTGCGTTAAAACTTATATAGCGTTGGTATAAGAGCTGTAATCATTTTATGCAGCAAATAGTCCTTTCAATTGAAATAGAGTCGCGTCATTTAAAGTTTGCCAATTGTTGTTTTTCATGTAAATATATCGTTTATCATTGCATTTTCTTATAGTTTATAAGGTGCCTCGAATGTTCCTTACGTCATAGAGGTGTTAAAGTTAACAAAACACAAGTTTCTATATATATGATACCATCAGGTCTAAAACGTCAAAAGGAAAAGTTCATCTTACACAGAAAAGTCACGTGATCGAACACGGAAATAGACGCAAAAATTGGCCCACTTCAGTTTTATTACATCCGTTCACACATAATCAAATTTCCATGGCGCTTGTGATACAAGAGTGTGTTGGTCAAACACTCCTTAAACATCTGATCAAGGTCGTTTAACCGCTTGATACCAGTGTGTACAGTGTTAGGGGATTTGTTGTTTAAGTTCGGAACAGTCGTTGTCTCAGAAACACTTAAACAGAAAACGTTTGTTCTTGTTTTGTCACAGCTTGTAAAGGAAAACATACATTTTATTTCATCACAAAAAAAATCGTGGTTCATAAAGGTAAGAATTTATTTTCGTAGCTTTCCTTTCATCTTTGCCTGATGATATAAAATCTCCCCACGATTTATATCTAAGAGTTATCTACGGAAACTAATTATCATTTGTAAGAAAATTGAGGGATTATCATAGTTTAAGTCCGAATATCGTTCATACAATTTTTTGTTACATCAAATGTTTGTGTTAAATAGAAAACAATGACGTAATACTTAATAGTTACCCATGGTGTTGTCTTTTCCGATTGAATTGAAAACAAAAGGTAATAAACATGTACCGATAAGACAATGCGTGTGAATCTGTTTGATTCCATTCGATTGGTTTACATTACTTGACAGTACCATACAACGTCCATACACCAGTAATTGCGCTCATTCGTATGGTATGTATGTCGCACGTGTAAACACATGCGTAACCACAACAGTAATCTCGCCGCCGAAGGTGTGTCTCTCAGACACCCAAAGGTGTGGTTAAATCAGACACTGCACCCGACAAACTTCGCACTGGTAACAAGATGGATGGCCTCTTCTCATCATATGCGGAAGAATATCTGTTTCTGTTTTTTTTATCATCTGCTTGAAAGGGTCTCTACAAAAGATATTTTGAATGAAAAATTAAAACTTAAAAGAGCTGCGAGAAAAACGTGCAGAGTAGAGCACCGTTGTCTAACTGATTGATGTGCTAGCTCCCTCCTCTAGGGAACTCAAGATAAAAGTGAACCATCGCCTCAACAAGATTGTCAAACACGGCGTGTGAAAACGGCTCAAAAAAAGTTAAAACAAGTGTTTCATAAGATAAAATTCAGACGCAATCCACTGCAACATCGTCTCATCTCAGATACGCCATTGTAGCTGCGAAGAGTCGAACCATTCAGCTGTTCGCCAACACCTCTGCTCGAGTTTTATGTCTGTGGGCAAAGCGGTCCATCGACTTCCTCGTCTTGATAGTGGTGTAGGAGATTATGCACTTCCAACACAGCACCCTTGACCTTCGGAATTATCAGAAATTTTTATCCTCCAGCCTTCAAATATTTTGTAAGCGGGATAGGAAATTACACAATTGTCAGTATACCAGTGAATGGTCCTCAGCAAGGCGAGAATTATTAGTTTCATTAAGGCTGTGTATTGTATTCGGTATATAAACCCTTTATAAGGATGACATATATGTACTTTTGGTGGATTCTACGTTGATAGTTTATACAGGAATTGTGTATGTCCTTTTATAACGATTAAAAAGAGAACTGACATAAATGTAAAATGTGTAGAAAATGTTTGGAAGAATATTTTGGTTTCGTTTTAAAATGAGACAACCAAAGTGGTGATCAATACACAAAATGAAAACGATCCACGCTATATAGGAGAACAAGACAGCTTGGAAGTTAAGAAAGCTTTGTTTAGTGAGGCGAAGATCTTGAAAAATGTTCAATACGCAAATCTCTTTGGTGGTGTGTTAAATATATGTTTGGCATTAGACAAATATGTATATGATGTTTTGAAGAGAATGGATCCAACTATATAACTATGCCAGCCGTTTAGAATGAAGTCCTTTACCAATCTCTGCACCAATTGTTTACAATAATTATTTCGGACTATCAAATCTAAACTATTGTTGCAATATCGGGGGCTTAGAGGATCATGTAATATATGAAATAATGTCCTTTGTTTTGTGTTTGTACAGAAAATTTGCACCTGAAAGGCAATGTCCCTGACGATTGCATACTCACTATAAATAGCATTCGAGTGACCTTGACATTGTATTTCTTTCACTTGCATTCATAAGACGCCCTTTCTATACTAGTTTAATAGACATAGCGGCATGAAAATAGTTTTAAGGAATAATTCGGAAGATCCGCATGATCAACAATCCCGATACTTGTTAAACAATCGTACTTGAAATGCTGTTAAAAACTCTAAAAACATCCGTAAATTTTCGTTGCAGTTAGAATTGCACCTTTGTCGCCAGCATATTGAGGCCGAATTTATTAGTACAGCGAATATAAGTAGAAAGTATAATATGCATAGTAACTTAATGTGAGGGGCGAAATTAGCATTAGTCGATTTTATGGGCGAAGGGCGAAAGTTTGACTGGGCGAAATTCGCCCGAATACAGTATTTACTCGGGACATTTCCAATCACTCTCTTGGTTGCGTGAGAAATAGCAATGCATAGATTAGTAATATATTTTACATGTGAACAGGGTTACGTAAGATACAGAACCGTGTTCTAAGCTTTAATGGTTGCATCATGTGTAAAATAATGTAAAGCAAGCAGAAAACCTGTCAATGTAAGAAGGCAAAATTATGAGCTAACGACGAATGGACACAAAGCAGAAAGCTGAAGTCTTGGCGAGTATTTTCATGTGGTTTTATTTGTTTAATTACGTTCAAACTGAATTCCATAAACCTGCCGAAAACAAACAAGAAATGGTCACGAGGAATAAAAGAGGGGGTTAACTTAATGCTTTATCAATTATTTAACGGCATACTATTTGGCGATGTTAGAGACATATGTGCAGTTCATTAGGCAAGAAACTTTCACCAAAAACCCAGTTATATTTTTTTCTGCATCTTGTGCGGTTTGTCCGGGAAATACTGACGTCACAATGAATGGGACACCATTGTGATATCCAAACAAAATAAAAACTTTAGAAAACATTTGTTTTGCTCAACTTTACATGGTTAAAAAATCGCACCTTGAAAAAATGCAAATACCTGTTGTTGGATAAAAGCGATTGATCCCTGTTTCTGGTTGATATGCACTGGTATCTTACCTCTCAATCTCGATTTTCCCTTCAAATTATGTAATTTACAGCTTATTACCAGCTGAGCTAAACAGATAATAACCATCAGCTGGTAAACGATTATATTAATCGTGTTCTGGTGAAAGATAAGAGTCATGGACAATATGGTGCACGATGCATCTTTTTTGTGTGTTTTCAACTCAAAGCAAAATGCAATAATGGTTGTTGAGAAAATAAGCGATCGTTCATTTCTACTAACAAAATCCCTAAAAAACTAAATTGTTCCATATAGTATAAATCACAAAATAATAAGTGTATAAACTCTACAGGTAAAAACGACTACCGGAAACAAAATAAGAATGTAATATCAGCTTAAATCATCATATGGTACTTGTGTACAATCAATTCACCAACACTCTCGTGTATCAATTGTAGTTTCTATTTGATGTAAACAAGCGTTTGTGTTTCCCACGTGCATCCTTCCATCCCAATTGAACAAGAGCACCAGCCGCCAAGTCTTTTTCCTGATGTATTGATATTGGATGCACGTGTATTGAGCAAAACGTGCAGATGGACTAGAACGTTAACAAGGAGAACCAATAGAGAAAAAAACGGAGAGAGCGCAATAGTCTCATAGCAATGTATTCACTTCCGAGCACTTAGCAGCCCATTGTTTCGTCTCGACTTCAGGGGCCTTGTAGAGGTGATTGCGTATTCACAAAATACGAGTTTTGCTGACAATGAATATATATGTTTTTAATATATACCCTAGTTATCCCCTTTTCCACCAAACTGTAGCGCTTTTGTTAATTTGAAGCCCTGTGTACAAGGTACTTACGTTTCATGTCTAGGTCTATATGCATGCTACTCGTTTTATAATGGGTGCAGCTGAGGCCTGGTCGTGCCATGTAAAGGAATCGTGTCTAACGTTCTGCCGTCGAAAACATTTTAAAAAAAACTTCAGCACTGTCAAGAAAAGAGAAAATCGTGTACAAAACGTTCATGTTATGTAATATGTTATTATTATTTACCGTTTACAAAATGAAAAAAAGGTTTATTTTGAGAATCGTCATAATATATATTCGACATTACACCACACAAAGTGTTCGGTTAATAGTTTAATATCAATTTCATTTTACAACAATTATGAAACCTTTTTTCAAGTGATATTATTTAGGGGATAACGCTACTGTCTTTTGAAATTTGCGGCGGTATATCGTGATTATAATTATAGTCGCAAATTAAGCTTTACTGGCGACGTGGAGCGGAGCCATTGCAACAGTAGGATTATCCCCATTCTAATTCATATAAGCCAAAATCACCAAAAGAAACGGAAAATTTAAGATATTTTTGAGTGTTTTCTTCAAATTCTGGGACACTCTGCTGTGGATTGGTAACGTCGGGAATATTCAAATTGAGGCAAAATTACATTGACCTTTCGGGGTCACGCTATTGTTCGTGATGTCATGAGCTTAATATGCAGTTAAGAAATTTGCGGACGATACATCGTGGTTATACTGTCGCAAATTAATTTGATTTATCAATCAAATTTCGTGTTACATATCAAATAATTGAAGCGCGAAGCGTTAATACAGGAAAACATGAGTATCCGTAGAAAACCCACGTGGTCGGGCAGATGATGCACTACCTGTGTACGTCCGATCGTGGTCGGACAGATGATGCACTACCTGTGTACGTCCGAGCGTGGTCGGACAGATGATACACTACCTGTGTACGTCCGATCGTGGTCGGACAGATGATACACTACCTGTGTACGTCCGATCGTGGTCGGACAGATGATACACTACATGTGAACGTCCGATCGGAAAATCGAACACCGTCCGTCTTGATGAAAGTCGAGTTCCTTTGGCCACTGTGCCATATGATAACCCGGTCATTAGTTGACGTAACAGTGTAACGAAGCTTTATTATAATGCTACCATTTTTTCCGGTAACATTTGGCGTCATGAATGGTTCTGTTGATATATCGAAAGAGTAAGCGAGGAGGCACATTGAATGATGGGCATTATATCGGGGTTTTAATATACATTTTATGTGTTACATGGTATAAATCACACGTCTGGCACTGTGTCAAGTCAGAGAGACACATGTAAAGTGTGCTGCCATTTTACACTTTCTAATTAGAGATCTAAATATACGTATCATTAAGTTTGTCGTATTCGAATCATTATATTCATTATGCTGCCGCATTTCGCTTTTGAAGTTCCTTCTCTACATCCCTTATACATGTGTCACGTTTGAGAGAACAGGAGTCAAAAGAAGTTTACATATGAGATCAAGTCATTTGGATGTGTTTGTGAATCAGCGGTGTTCACATTATATTCTGTGTATACATATTTAATTTCGCAAAGCGCTAATTTCGTGTCTTTGATAGAAAATACGATGTTGGGCAAAACTGAATTTTCACTTTCGAGGTTGTTGAACAAGGGGTTCTTGTGGACTAGAAATATTCGCTGTCCAGCTGGTATCATTGCTTCATGAACATGCCTCTGTATTGTATAGCATCGTCAATGGGTGTTCCGACGGAGGTTCCGTAGAAAACGACTAACGAAAAGAGCTATTGACATCTAAGTAAGGGTTATGCAGCACCTGGAGTCACAAATATTATATCTCAAAAACACATCTATAACGCCCTCAACAAGGTTAGGTTGGGATAATGTAGAAACAATGCCCTGATGCAATCTATTACACGTTCCACGTACGCGTGTTCCCAGACAAATGCAGGAGCAAACACGTTTGCACGTGTATACATAAATACAGGTTATGCCACTCTTGCACCAAAGAAAAGGTGAGCAATGGCACTTGTACTTTGAAATTACAACAAAGGCGCTCTTTTAACGGAGCAGTGTCTTTTAAAATAGAAAATGGTGTAAGTGTATAATACGTTTATACAGCGCTATATAACGAAGGTCCATACACGTGTCACTCGATGATATATACATGTGTGTGTGTTTGAAAATCATTTTTAAATTAAAATATTGTCAGCAAATGCGAAAGTAAAATTGAATACGTACTTTAGAATGAACTATCAAGATTGACAGCAACAAACGGAAAAATGACTTGAAGGCCTTTTGTCGGTAATTGTCAGCATGACCTTCGTGCCAGAAGAAGTCTGTATCTTTTATAATGTAATACGTGTACAATGTTAGTTTATGTGATATACTAACCATGAAATTATAAGATAGCGATAGAAATACAGAATTATACTCTAAGAAGTAAATTGTTTCGGAACAATAGATTATGACAAGTGAGGATTTTGTGACCAGGGCGCAATGTCATATTTTGGTCACACTTTAAAGTTGAGATTTTTTTTTAAATTTTTTCTGCTTGATGTTTCTATCTTTATTTGAGAACGGGTGTGTACGCCCAGCTTGTTTACAAGCTCCGTCCATTAGCGGGAAGCCAGTCAATTGTTTCAGCGATGATTGTTTATAGGACAACGCAATTAGTAGATTCAAAGTTCGACGACTTCGTGTAAATAATCTGATTCCCCGTTCACTCTAGTTGTCATTCAAATTTGATGCATTTGTATTGAATAACATTTAAATTTTAACATCGTTTGTATACGTAAATAACAAAGGCAGTAAAACTGTTTTCGGGCGATAACGTCTTTCTCACGTGCAGGGTCACGTTCGGCCGTCCCGCGGCGGGATCGTGTGAACATGTGCACGACCCTAAAAATGGCGAGTTAAAAGCTTTTTGTTGATTGCACTTATTGCATGAATAACAAAACGAAACGTGTTCGCACACTTATCCGGGAATTGATCGCTTCGCTATAAAGGTAATAATAGATTTATGGGATTTTACGGTTCACAATAGGATGAAAATAATTGTACGGTGTCGTTGTTCGGGATTAATTTTTTAAAGCTATTTTGATATATCGTTATCGGAAATGTTCTACAAGAATTCTTTTCTACTTTTTTTAATTACCATAGGAAAATTTGTTAAATAAAGCATGAAATTAATTCAATTATGAATAATTCAGATGACTAGTAGTCATTGCAATTAAAGTAACTGCAGCATTTATCGATAAGGCAGACGACGGATGTGATCCCTGAGACCCTTTCAGATATGTAGTGCAAAATCTAGAAAAACCGTCATGCTCAACTTTGATCTGAAATGACATGTCGGGAGTTTGAAAGAACGCATCCATCACGGAAACGTATCAAACCTGTATATTTACCAGAAGTGAAAGACATTGGGAAAATATAACAGTTTCGCGTTCATAAACAATTCAACAAAAGATATGGCTGTCCTACCGCGCGCGATTTATACGTACTCGCGCTAGTCACGTGTTACGATTGCAAGATCTATGCGAGGCTTCCATTTCGTGAAAATTAGGGAACCAATCAAACCGCGTGTTGTAAACGATACATCATGACGAAGACGAATTCTCGCGAGACACGAGATAAGGACGTTACCTAATGCAAACAATGCGTTTTTAATACTTTTAGTGGAGAATTGATTCTCGCTATGCATTCTTTATCATTGCTAGTGCCCAAGTATTTGTAAATCACCTTATAGCTTCCGTTGTTTTTCATGTATGTCTACAGTTGTCAAGATCAAAGTCACACAGACGTTTTGTGCATAGACAAATGTTTTGAACATATAAGGACAACCTATTTTGAACGATGGGCGCAAGATTGGAAACCGATTAAAGTGAATAATGCTCTTTTTTGATTTGGTAGTTATAAGTGAATGTATGTAAGATATATAGATGTCAGATAGGTGTGGATCTAATCTGACATCTTTGTTTGAAACCCGGATAGAAAAATAGATTACAAGGGGAGGTAACCAATGAGAGTGTATATCTTATATACGTGCATTTTCACACTATAACATTGGTGCTGTCTTTGTAAGACAACTTAAATGAAACCCAAATATTAAAACGCGAATGTCACTAAAAGAGAGGCCCAACGTAACTGTTAAAACCTCATTTATTTATTTTGTTTAATATTCCTTAAAAGTACGGTCTGTATATGATTGAAAACGGCAATTGGGTTTGACCAAATATGTACCCTTTTTAACGCTTACCAGGTAATCCCCTTAATGATAGTCACCGAAGGATCTCTCATGATCATTAAATGTGGGAATTGATATGTTTCTGAGTGAAATGAGCCGATATTTGATTCACCATCAGTCAGACATAGTCATCACAGGAACGAGAAAATGATTACCGACCAATAGGTCCGAGGTAAATGCTCAAAATGGGATCTCACGTGTATTGGTAAATACACAATGACAATAGAGAACTTCCGAACGTCAGCGAGTAATAAACATCACCTGGAGCTGGACTCTGTCACAGGTGAAAAAGGTGATTACTTTTAAGTTCCCGGCGATAGAACTTATTCCTTAATTTGACAGACTTCTCTAATCGGATGCGCTATCATATCTAGCGGCCATTAAACTGAATGTGTAAGTTCAAATTCATTAATTTCCCTTGACTCGTCTGTCAGACTCATCAAGAAAAGTGAGCGTATCGCATGTGTACGAATATGGACAATATACAAAGGAAGGCGACGTGTAAAATGAATCCTATATCATTTCCACCCGGACATCAAGGGAACACAAATCAGAGATGAAATCGTTTAGTTTATTGTCATTCAATGCCCAGTGTCTTCAATGCTGCAGGACTTTCAAATCGTGTGAAAAGGCGACAAAGATGTTAAAAATCTGAGTTAATATAATTTTCAAATAAAACCTGTTGTTAAATGGTAGCGAACATTTAACACACACCATAAATCAAAACAGAATCAAATGATGTGTAGTTAGTTTTAATGATTAAATCAATCCATTTTAAACAAAATATGAATTTGATTTCAATATAAACTATTATGTGTATACTATAATATTCCAGATCAAACAAAATACTTTACAGTTTTCAAATTACAACTCAACCGACAAGGAAGTCGTTGGAATTATATTGAAATTAATTTCAATTTATGATATCATTAATTCGTTTCTATTCAATCAATTGTCAAATGTGCACGTAGTTGGTTTGTCTAGCTAAATTAATTACAGAAAGGGCAATGTCCTTTGAAAGTTAACATATACCAAGCCAATCTTTACGAAACTAAACACATACCAATTAAATTGGATACATTTGATTCTCGTGAACTTTTTCACGCGGAGGAGAAAAATAACAAAATATTTTCATTAACAATTTTTAGATTGTGTGTATTCGGAGACAGTTGAACAATACTATCTAAGGTTCGGTGGTACCGATGGCGCAGGGCGACAGACCCAGAGGTAGCAATTGATATTCCTATGGGCCTTGCACACTGCTTGGTCTTTTTTTAACAGCCAACGTGTAAACAACAACAGGTGGTAATAAGGAAACAAAGATGATAATATCTGGTTTATAGAACTTTTAAAGGTGATTAAATTTGCTAAAGACAAATCGGTGTTTAATTCATTCACCCCTTAAGACACATTTAAACTATTCCGATTCGAAGGTTGGAACAGTTCATTATGAAATTTCAGGGTTGAGTGAGTTAAAGGCTATATGGATTATGTTGCTTTTTCCCTCACAAGGTGTCGTGCTCTCACGATCTCCTGAAATGGAGATAGTGTCGTAAAAATATCAAGAATTATTTGCAGCCAAAGACGCAATATTTAACAAGAGGAAATGACAATGTCTATTTTTTCTCTGATACGACTGTCCAACATGCATTCCGTATGCCGAGTGAACACTTTCACTGTTCTGTAGTAGTTTGCCGAACTTTTAGCGGAGAGGCGTATCTCCAGTTAGTCTCTTTTTTTTCTAATACTGGCTAACTCAATTAAAAAAGTTGGTAAAACTTGTAGATTACAAATAATGCAAATCATTTTTTTCTATTGTCTCACTTTCAATAGGGAATGTAAAAATGTCAACACTGACTTGGATAATATGAAGCTATAGTCATGAGAGATTATAAATCCGATTGCTGAAAGTTTTCGGCTGGATTTGTTTCCATCTCAAAATTTCTCCAAGACAGAAATACTGGTCATACAAAACCCATTTTCGTGACAATTTAACATTGATACTGGTTATATTGTGCCACACATTTGCCAATCCTTAATTAACAAACTTATTTAGGATGTTTGTATACCACACTTTACCAATTTGTAAATCCTCTGAATCATGATCTTTCAAGTCTAAGCATACCAACCACGAATACAAATATACCAAAGCAAGCTTTCTGAACATAAACATAAAATACCTATGCTTTACCAATATTGGCGATGTCCGAATGAATCCATCATTCCCATATCTTCATTTTATCTTGCTTGTACAATATAGCTAGTCGCTAAAATACAGGGGTAGCCGTTAACTTTCCTACATGATCCTATTTAATCAAGGGTCATTGCACTTATTTCTCCAACATTTCAACAAAATGTCTGTGCAGGGTATATATTTTATTGAATTTCGATAGGACCTATGTAGCTTATTGCCCTACGCAGATCGACACACAAACTTTCGTTTCAACCACGGCTAACATCCCGACAAGATTACATCTCTCTTTTTTATGATACCTTGCTTTAGTCACAGCAATCGTATTATTCAAGTCTCATTGAATTACCTGGTGTGTTGGTTAGGTAAGTTCAATAGGATCATACGAATTACAATTTAAATGTGCGAGTGTAGCCCCTACAGGCCCGTCATTAACAGGTTACGTTACCTGACGGCGCCGAGAGTGTCCGAAAGGCAGTCGACCAGGTAAACATGGGCGGGACCAGGACGCTTCAGGTCGGAAAGATCAACACCGTGTGTTATCCATTTCGTTAACCATCATTACGCCTAGGAAAGAAATCAAGTATAACGATTTGATTACCGTTTTACTCTGTAGTTTCTTCCGACTTTGTTCGGCGGCGTCATTTCATTGAGCAATGGTCTCGCGTGGAATGACATTGAAAACTAAAAGTTTTGTAATTTACAAATAGTGAAATATAGTATTAAATACACCTTAGCGGCAACATCAAAGGGTGTGAAGTCGGAGAAAGTTTCTATTGATCTCATTGGAGAGGTAATTTAAAAGTGATTGGCTTGATTGCAAAATGATGTAAATGAGGCTACCCGGTTACGGTTAAAACATCAGTACCGCACCGATAGGAGGATAAGGACAGTGGGTTAGTTCATAAGAAATATCTCAACTATTTCACGAAATCCTTTAATTTACTCAGCCGGAAGTTGTGTACCGTTACCTGAGGTATATCAAATCTTCTTACAGAAAGGAATTTCCGCATCAGTGGTTTGAAGGTCCCTAACTTGTCAGTTTGTAATAATGCCCCACTCGAGTTGAAGGTAAATATAAACCGTCAATTCCAGCTGATTTCTCGTCCTAGTACTCAGAATCCGGGTTTTTACGTAGTCTGAATTCCAGATTTCTTTCCTCAACTCGCACATCCTATAGCGAAGATGCCCAACTCGAGTATATAAAGCGTCAATTTCAACTGGTTTTTTGTCCTAGTATTTAGAAACAGGGTTTTTCCTAGTTTGAATACAAGATTTGTTTCCTCAACTCGCATATCCTATTGCAAAATTACTTGGATTTCGTTAACCTCGTTAATTTTCTTTTCCTCTTTAGAAACAATTCAGTCGCATTTACTAATGGTTTCCTACCAGACAATATTCATTCTACGCTAGAGAAATGTAACAGTCCACATTTTCATCCTAGTTCCAGAGCATTTGGTTTCGCTTTCGTTTTTGTGACAGGTTCATGTTTTTTCCTAATACTCCTGACTTGGTTTTTCCTATAAGTTCATAGTAATATAAACTTTATTTATCTAGCTACAATTATGAAACAAGTTATTCAAACTTACATGCACTCTTGTTGGCCGGGGTGTTAGCGCGCAGGGGGTCTTAATACTAGAGGAAACCGGAGAACCCTGAGAACACCACGTGGGAAGGTGACACCATACCTTTTCACGTCCGATCGGGAATCGATCCCCGGCCGCCTTGGTGAAAGGCAAGTGCGCTATCCACTGCGTTACCCGACCACCGATTCAGATTCTATGTTTTTTATACCTGTTGAAGCTTTGGTTTGTTTTCTATATTTTAATTTGGCTTCATTTTGGTATTGCATTGCAATGTGAATTCAGACTTTTAAAAATAATTCCATATATGCAATACTGTCTTAGAATGTCATACAGGTACTGTATATAAACCCGCAACAGAAATATAATGTATAATGTTCGATTTGTCATTTATTGAATGTAGTAATATAATATCCTAGTAAAATGCAACCTTGAACCTCATCAAAAGAAGTTAATCTACTTAAGAAACATGATTTGAAATGTACGATTTTAATCTATCTCATCAATAAAGTATGTTCATGCAGCGAGTATAATTGGTTCTAAAAACTCTAATATTAGACTTGTGTGCGCGTTTCTGACAACATTAGTCCCGCCTCCGCCAGATAGAGGGCGGGTCGGTTTGCCTTTCCGGTTGGTGATCAGTGGAAGTGAGCACGTCAGATGTTGCCGTATCACAAAAATTGTCGACAATTTATGTCGCTAAACACACGAGGCTTCAATGTAATCACGTTTTTCTCATTTCACAGAGCTGTGGACGGTTCACGTACTTAAGTGTACAAGCTGTTTCCCTCTGTTTAATTTCATTTTAAAAGTTCCGTATAGGTAGCAGCTTGTTTTGGCGATTACTTTTTTTTAGATATTGGCAATATATTTAAGAAATATAGCCTATTGTATTATTGAAAGGGATCAGTTTTCATAAACACTAGGCAAGTCATGGCGGTGAATGTACTTTCCATTGCATGTTTCAGCGTAATTCATTGTTCTATATCGGTCTGCGCGTGTGATCCCTCTGCGCATGCACCGTGATGCATTATCAATAGGTAGTCTAAAGCGGAAATGAATGAGAATACCGACCAATGTCAATACATCAGAGCCATCTAGTTTACAAACTCGGAATACTAAAATCGCCATCATTGTCACTTGTTCGTGCTTGGATTCAAAATGTAGACATATCTTAGAACAATTTAAACTTAGCACCTCCTTTGCACCATTTCAGTAATGTTTGAATACAGTTCCGAGTATTAATTAATACGGAATTAAATGAACCGTAACAATAATGACGCTGTAATAATGCGCTGTTATAATTAGTATGTATGCGAAGCAGCTTAGCATGTTGTGTACCCGTCCATGCGAACAAAGTTTAGGTAGGGTTGATTTCGCAAAGATTTTCTTATTTAAATATTTTCTTCTGGACTTATTTCATCTTTATTTTTTTAAATATTCCACTTTATTACATTTTACCAGCGAAATATAATAATTATTTATTCTACAAAAGTGATATCCTTCATATCCTTGATCTCTTTAGCTATCGACGATAAACGTTACTTTGTACAAACAGACTGAGGACACTATTGGTAGTGGCCGTATGCCTTTGAGTGAGATACCCTAATGTATATTCAGTAAAACAAAGAAAAATGCTTCGCTTGGAAATATTTGAACATTTATGGTGGCATATTTCTTGATGTCCATGTAAGCTGAACTAATCATCGTCATAAGACCCACCCAAACATCTATGCAACAACGTTGTAAAAGCGTCCCGGAACTCGCTTGCGTCTCAAACATTCAGGGCTAGCCTGATTCGTCATCCGAATAGCAATTTAATTATAAGCGTTCTCGCTCTCTCTCTCTCTCTCTCTCTCCCTCTCTCTCTCTCTCTCTCTCTCTCTATCTCTCTCTTAAAGGTAAGCGTTAGGACATGAAATATTTTACAAAATTCTAGTTTTATCGTTCGCAAGGAATTAAGTTTTAAAATAAAGTTTGTGTGATCCCATAAAGTCCCAATTAATGCCTTCGTCAGTATTTTCCCGTGATTATAACTGCAAAACTAAAGCGGTTTTCGCCAAAAATCGTGTTTATCTTATTAAGTCATCGTTTACAGTGAGAAGGACATGTTGTTCCGAGTGTGTGACATCTTCCTTATACAACGGTTATACAGCAAGTTTACCTGCGTAATGTATAGTTTACGCTAGACAAAATTTGTTGTTCTGAGTGTTTTCCTTATGTAATTATGACACAACATCAATTGACCATTCGTCCTTTGATCGGACAGCGGTCAGCTTGACGGCCCATGTTACCAACGTCCGGAGTGACGTTTAACATGACATGGACAGCGAATCATTACATCGTTATAATTGTACTTATTAATGTCCGGAGTAACACTACTGGTCAATGTTCGTCGGACTGACCGGTACTCTGTTGTGTCATTAGTCAAACTGACCGCTACAAAATTAACCGACAAAAACATCTCCTCGTCAAAACCGGACAGAACACATGTCCAGGAAAGTATTACAGTGAGCTGCAGACATCTTGACCACTCGCAAGCAGACTTCTCGGGTCCAGAGTATGACGCGTCGATGACAGACGTGTCAGCAAACAACAGCGATGACAAATGTGAGGAAACATGTCGCGTGTATACCGTGTGTTCAAAATGAACGTTGACGTATCACTTATAATCTTTTAAACAATATACTTCCGCAAGCGTGTGTTTTGTTCATGTTTAATTTAGCGTACTTAAGAGTACTTTCCGTAAAAAAAATTACGCAATTACAACGTATGCATCTGCTTTTGTTGTTGACAGTTCCTTGTCCTCGTCCTCATCATAAACCATAGCAGACTTACTGGAACCAGTTGTGGTCTTACGATGACAATATTGTCATTTCCGTTAACGATAACGTTCGAACGTCGCGTGCCAATGTTCGCACCCAACAGTCGGTAATATTTGTGTAATATTAAGGTTATATAACTACATTAACGTTATATAACTTCAGGTACGCTAAATAACGCTGAACAGGAGAAACCCATCGTTGATGGTGTCGGTAAATCATTTAAGTTTGGTCCAGTAGACTACTTGGAGCCAAAGGTGAACCGGACTAACGTCAAAGGTCACGTGCAAATATTGAAGCGTGTCAGTGGCCGTACCAAGGATGGGCTCATTTGAAAGCAAATTGTAATTTCAATTTTTGAGACAAATTCATCGCAAATGTAATTTCAAATTATGATTACGATATTGCCCATTGAACATCGCAGTCTGGACCAAGTCCTTAATGAATTAATACGAAATGACTTCGCTGGAAATTATGGAATCCTTGTTTGTGAAATGTGGAATTCGTTTTTTTATTTAGATACCCCGCGTCGGCGCCCTTTTGATCTATTGAAGGCGAGAAATATTTAATGACACCAGGGCACATCAGTCGCATTCCAATTAAACTCACATCCCTTGTCGCCGCTGTGCCATACCTTTGTCAGGTTAACTCAAATTGTTGTTCTTTAAAAATGGGAGATTTACAATACACTCCTGTTTCCGGTGTCATGAAAAAATCTATCAAATATTCTAAAAACAAAAATGTGTTAAAATCAAACCGAAATGACAATTTGACTCCCAAATGCAACAAACAAGTCATATAAATAATATATATATTATATTTCGAAACGAAATAATAAAATGCCATGAATCTTCTTGCTGGAGTCTTCTTTTGTAACACAAAAATATTAGTCTTCAATTAGCTGTGAACATTTAATTATCTACGACGAATGTTTTTTAACGTACACATTCACATCTTGACAAAGTGAAAACCATTATACTGACACTATTGTATAAAAGTATTATTATGTCACCCATTCAAGCGAAAAGGAAATAAATTTCAAAAATTTAAATTTATTAACAAAATTGGTTATGATTACTATAATCTTGTCTTTGTTGACGACATAGAACTCTATTTGTATGTGTCACTGAACACGAGGGCTGTGTACCCGCCAAATGGTCCAAAGGTATCCGCAAAATTATGTTATTCAGATGAAGAAACTGTTGGATTCACCATACAGAGACTGACTCGTAAACTGGATATACTCAATTTGTAAATGAAAAAGCAATGAATAAAATGCGTCTCAATCCGGTTTGAGAAATCATGAAAAACATTCCTTTAAACGAGTTTCAGCCAGTTTCATATAATGCTAAAGGTTTCGGGTTCTATCGATAAAGCTCATCACAAATAAAATTGGGACATTTTATTCAATATCTTGACCATAACAGCGGTATAAAAACAACATAATCTTTCTATATGATGCGATTCTTAATGTTGTTAAATGTTTTTACGATGTAAAAATTATAAATGGAAACATATATTTTGAATATTTTGTGGGTAGGCAATCCAGTCACTTACATACATATTTCATAGCACGCGGTTAGCCGTGATAAATACTTTTGTAATCAACTGGGTTGCACTCACTATAAATGTTTTGAATATGCAATTTTTTACTTTAAAACGTTCAAAACAAAACACAAAAGTCCATTTTATCTTTCTGGTATATCTTTTGTACATAAAACGTTTGAAAAAAACCGCCTTACGAAATGGTGGAAAAGCCGAAATTGTTTGCTGGTGAAATGTATTGTTTTCTATAGTTTCTATCATCGTGAACGTTTGAATTTGACGTCATTCCTTGATTGGTCCCCGAATACTGCAACTATATGACGGAAAGACCCGAACAGCGTCTGATTTGAAAACGTTCACATGTAACCGTTCAGTTATGCTTTTATTGAAGCTAAAAAACATAACAATATTTGTTCAGGTGCTTGAAATCTGATCAACAGGTATTGAAAGCAAATCGGTTACTTCAATATTGAATGAAGTCCGCTAGGCCTTCGTGTTAAATATGGATTTAAACAAATTGTGTTCATACCAGCATGGACGTTTTAAACGGTGTTTCAAACGTTCATGCTGGTATGAACACAATTTGTTATAAATTACAGTAAGTGTGATTTACATACAAAAGTCTTCACTTAGATTTACGGTATTGAAGTGTCTGTATTGTCAGTGGAAACGGTATTCCTGGAACAGCCTAACTTCATCTAAATGTTTGATTTTTACGGATGGTCACGCGTTGTGCAGGAGGAAAAAGGTCCAAATTATACTTCTCTAGTTGACGCCATAGCCCTATGAGTGCAACTTATTCTTGCAGTGTTTATATCCGGAAGTGCCTTGGAAATGTGATTATATAAATGTAATTCCAGCAATTCCATCAAATCAAGGTACTATGTATTTTCTTGTGGAAATTGATTCATTATATGCCATTGAAATTCTATTCCTTACGTATTGTTTGAGACGAAATCTCCGCAATGTATACCAATAGATAATAAGCTAGTTATTTCTCACATTTTCACGCATTCGTTAACGCAGCAGGTTGCGTTTGTAAGCAACCTATCATCGACTATGGAATAGCATTGTTCTTTGAGTGTACAGTTTGTCGATTGTTTGATCAGTTACCCAATATCGCATGGTAGTCTGAGAAAGTCTGCAAAGTCTAGATGTACTTTGGGGTGATAGGGATGATACAGTCAAAACGAGAATAATTCGAATTTCAGGGCGGTCACTCTTGATAACGGAAATTGTCGTTGAGCGTGCCTGTAATTGTAAGAAACACCCGACTGTGAGTACAGCAACCTTGTTTCATTTTGAATACATGTGGATAGCATCGTTAGATTTTCAATCTACTCAACCGTTTCCAAGCAAGTAGCCAGATTCGAACAACTGGAATAATGCATCTTCTACATTAGAACGAAAACAATCGTGCATTCGCTACTGTACCATGCATCTCACACCGGCGGAGTCTTGATGCTGAGGGAAACTTTTGATCGTGTTCCAAAAGGACCATGCCAAATAAATGACGACAACAACTCCAGTTATTCCTTCCCTACAGGAGTGCACTTTGTATCATTTTGATAAAAATAGCACATGGTGTTATATCGTAAGCGTCAGGTTATACATTGCTATAACAAGTATCGGTATCCATTCGTACAAAGAATTTGACATGTGCTGAGTACATTTTTGAATCCCCGTTGGAATACATGGTAATTGTAGTGCAACAGTTGCAAAATCCAGTTAGAGAAAGCTTCTGCTCGGTGGACACTGGATAAACCAAACTTCCTATGATCTCCTTCTTCAATTGCAGAACTTGGGACCTGTTTGTTTATGCCAAACAACCGGTGTGTCTGTTTTTAAAAGTAACATTTTTGGGCATAAATACTTGCGGACATGCATTTTTGTCAAGCTACGTCTAAAAGCAGCAACAGAATACTAGGTTCGACCTCATTTCATTAACGAACATCTCTGGTCCAACCGGTCAACCCGTCTCGATTGCGATAAACGAAAGCGGCCCAGGTATATCTCTAATGTCCTTTCTCCTCTACATGCTTATTCTTGTTGACGATGTCTGCTCAGACACCAATTGTTAGTCCATTGTCTGAATAACATGAGTGGGAGGAGAGGCACGCTATCGTGTTATGATTTTTGTTTGTTTTGTTTTTTATTTTCAAAAGAGTTTTTTCAATACAGTGACAATAATAATGGATTAGTAATTCATTCAG
>JAUMHH010190982.1:0-14133 GCA_032359455.1 Chlamys rubida
TTTCATCTTTCAACATTTTAAGATTTCATCTTTCAACATTTTAAGATTTCATCTTTCAACATTTTAAGATTTCATCTCTCAACATTTTAAGATTTCATCTTTCAACATTTTAAGATTTCATCTTTCAACATTTTAAGATTTCATCTTTCTTATTCTGATACTGCTTTGTTTGTTTCAGTATGATCTATCCACCGTCAATGAAATATTGACAGATTTCAGCGTCTGCCAGCAAAGTCCGCTGGTGTCGTCTGCTGACGATTTCCGTAGTCTGCTGTGTACTACAGGGAATCTCTCTCAGCTGCTGGTCTTTCAGGACCCAGCAGATGCAGCATATGTCTTGGGCGAAATCTGTGGCCTGGATGAAGTTGATTTCACGCAAGCTTTCCAAATTCTGTTGAACCAATTTGACCCTGCTAGTCTTTCAGACGAGGTAAGCATTAAACCTGTTAAGCTGCACAAGTAGTTATATAAGTCAAAAGTATGTAATCATTTAAATTTCATTGTCAACGTTATAATGTTTTGTGTTCTAATTAAACTTGCTGAATTATATAATGATCTTCAGTTAAGCTTTGAGCAGTGGAAATAACTAAAGCATGGTCCAAATGAAGTAAAAGGACAAATTGTATTTCTCCTACAGTAAAAATTTATTGCAAAAAATGCTATATTTCGCTAATACAACACTGTTTTGATTTAAAAATGTAAATTATTTTGGAATGCAATTTAAGTAATTAATTTTATATATTCCTTGTGTTCAAAGATTGGCAACTTCATTACAAATACCACAGGAAGAGCAACAAGAACAAATCCGGGTGAAATATTTCAGATCTTTGAGGAGATTGCTAGCACAGTGCCAGATGTAAGTTAGTGATAACTAAACACTGAACAAGCCTGGGTTCAGCCTTGTTTTCCCACTCTCCTTTACTACCCAATTTTATTCACCAACACAATGAAGTTAGAGGTATATAATGGAATTAGATTGTCTGTCTGTCCAACTGTCTGTAAAGATATACTGGAACTGCATTGTCTGTCTGTCCAGCTGTCTGTAAAGATATACTGGAACTGTGTTGTCTGTCTGTCCAACTGTCTGTAAAGATATACTGGAACTGCATTGTCTGTCTGTCCAGCTGTCTGTCTGTAGACAGAAGTTTGTCCAGACAAGTACAGTTTTCATCTGAATTTTGTGAAACTCTAGATATATTCTTCACACTCTGATGTTATGATTCTGCTCTGACCTTTATATCGGGAACTTAACAGATATATTTAATACACTCAGAAAATGTAAATCTGCGTATAGTTGTCTCACCTAATTTTACGAGGGCTATACCCCTGTTGCAAAAGTCTTCGTCAAATCTCGTCATTTATTTTTCCAAAAGTCTTGATAACTTTGCCTATGTAATTGCCAAACTGAGAAGTTGTACACCTCTGCTTTTTAAAGTTTTTATTAATATTTGTTTGTGCCACTTCTCTGATTTTAATTAATAAATTTTGTTTGAAGTGCTGCTTCTTATCTCCTTAACTAATATTTTGTGAAAATTGATACACATGATTGCTATCATAGGTTGTTGTGCAATTGATTTGATCTTTAATTTCAATACATTTTATGGGTGTTACACCCCTTTTCTGATTATTTTAATGCGGGAGCATGGGTATAAGTAAACCTATGGCTTACAGTTCTGGTGTTACTGTCATAAATTTCTGCCAAATTTAAGTGCTATTACTTGGTTTTGCTTGCAGTTTACAAATTTGATGAACTCTGCATCTGACCTGGTTCCAATCATGAACCTGTTTCGTGACATCCGCAGCGAAAATTTCTCTGTCAGTTCAGTGTCCTCCATTGGGAGCATGATATGTGGCAGGGAAGGCTCATTCTTTAACTTCGGCGACGATGACACGACAAATGTACAGGGATTCGGGAACCAAGGGGGGCAACCCAACCAGGGAAATACTTATAATACCAACACTGGAACAACTGATGTTCCCTCCGTGACCCCTAGAACACCTCCTTCAACAGCTGCACCTGCCAGTTCCGGAGGCAGATCCTATAATTGTAAGCAGACCAGTATATACCCTTATCTCTCAGTTTAAATAGGTGCTATAACTATTCATAGACCTGCATATATATACATGTACCCTTACCTCTTAGATGATGCAGTTGCTTTTCTATAAGTAGACTTTTTTTTGTACATCTTACCTGAAAGTCAGACAGGTGTAATAACTATTCATAGAACAGCATATACCCTTACCTCTCAGAATATACACTTTCAGGTATTTTAACTGTAAGTAGACTTTTTCACATCTTACCTGCAAGTCAGACAGTATTCATAGAACAGCATATACCCTTACCTCTCAGAATATACACTTTCAGATATTTTAACTGTAAGAAGACTTTTTTTCACATCTTACCTGCAAGTCAGACAGGTGTAATAACTATTAATAGAACAGCTTATACCCTTACCTCTCAGATTATACAGTTATTCTAGACACCTTACCTGCAAGTCAGACAGGTGTGATCTAGGTAAATGAAGTTTTGAGTTTGTGTAACGTTGTATATTTTCTAGCTGGTATGTGCAGTAGCATTGCGTCCTCTTTGGGCAGTGGCTCCGGAAGCAGCTACATCTGGACACAGCTGAGGCCGTTACTACAGGGAGAAATCTTCTACTACCCTGACACCCCTGATGTACAGATTCTCATCAAAGAGGTTTGTCATCTTACAGTCTACGCAGTGAACTTATGCCAGGACTTAAAATTCAGATATGTTCAAATTATATCATGAATGATGAATCAAAAGGTGGTAAAAAAACTAAACGTCCACCGTTTAATAGTTTTAATACAGTTGTAATGATATATACCTTTAACTAGTTATCCTACATTGTAAGAACGAGTACAGTGGGTATTGCGATATTGGCCATGACCAGGTAATTGGAATAAGTATAGAATGGTAAGGAACATTTTTTTTTTCATTTCAAAACAAGTTGTCGAAACATTTTCAACATTTGATGGCAAATGGCCATGCAGACGTTGACTAGACTCATGGCCCTGAACAACAGTAATTATTTTTTCTGTGTGTTAATTGTGATTTATTGAAGATATCACTATTGCATGAGGTTGCAAAAAAATAAATAACCATTTTTTGGTTGTGTATGGGATGTTTGTTTTTCACGGGAAATAAAAATCCTTTGATAAGTTAGATGTTCTAATGCCACTTTTTAACTCCCCACTTATTGTTTTGTTCCATTATCTATAGACGAACAAGACGTTTGAAGACTTGGCCAGTTTCAGTGAAATTGTAATGGAACTGGACACAGAGACATTGATGCTTGAATCTTCCTTAGATATGCTCACGGTAAGTAATTAAATTTATGTTCTTTTCTGTGTGTGTGTGGTTCAGAAATATTCATTTATACTGTAAAACAGTGACAATATATGTCAGTGATTTATTGACATCATTGTAAAACATTGACACTATAAATTTGGTATTGGATGAATGATTTAATTAAGACTTTCCATTACTGTTTTAATTTTTTTCTGGCATGATAATACAATACACTTGACTTTAAAGGCTAGCAATAGTATATTGGTTGATGTGTAACATTGTCTCGTGACAGAATTTCACGGGATCTTGTCTGTGTGATCTACTGGAGAATGCCACCGCTGGGTTAGACTTGGCTCAGATCATCTCCTCTCAGTTAAACCCCCTTCCAAGCTTCGTGCCCAGCTTCCTCATCAACCTGAGCATACAAGAGGTGGAGGATTATATCAACAGCAACCAATATTATAAGATGATCAAGAGCCCAAACGAGAGCTTTTGTCAGTTCCTCAACAACTTCCTGGTCAACGGGTCACTAGCAGCTAACATCGACCTTCGTGACACCCTGGGAATGATAGAGCAGGTGGCAAGCATGGTTTCAGAATATACACAGGTAAATATATACAGAACACACGATTTGTGTCATAAAATGCAAGATTAATCAGGATACCTTAAAAGATTATGTTTTGATTTGTCGACCTGTGATGACCTTGTGATCTCGTGATGACCTTGTTATGACCTTGTGATGTTAACTTGAGGACAATTTGATGAACCTTGTACTTTATCATAATTTGTGATGATCATGTGATTACCTATTAAGGACCTTTGGATGACCTTGTGTTGATCGTATGATGACCTTGTACTGATCATGTGGTGACCTTGTGCTGATGTAGTGATGTCTTGTGATGATCACATGATATATTTTGCCTCCACAGTGTATCAACTTTGACCGGTTTCGTGGGTTCAATGACTACGAGGCATTTGTGCAGGCCAGTAAGGATGGCATAGGAGCAAGCACCTTTTTTGCAGGTAGGTGATCATGATGCATAAAAAAGTGAAGGCCATGTCTGTGGTCAATAGTAGGGTGACATATTATAAATCCTTACCTCCCTAGCTAATATCTAAGAAGAAGACGTTGCTATCTGAAATTCTATCATGTCTGTTATCATTTCTGCTGAAGAATACTAAGAAAACCTATACACAACAATCATCACAAGAATCCACTTGTCTTCATTCAGTTTCTTATCCATTTAGTGCTGGACAAACAGAGAAGTTACCACTATTTTCTTGCCCAAACTTTGTGTTGGGTTAAAAAGTATTATTCATCTACCACTGTTTATTAGCCCAAACTTTGTGTTGGGTTAAAAAGTATTATTCCTCTACCACTGTTTATTAGCCCTAATTTTGTGTTGGGTGAAGATTTTCCTGTCTCTTACACTGTTTTATAGCCCAGCGGTTGTGTTGGTTTCTTGAGAACAATGGATGCACTTCTAGTCACCTCTGATTTGAGTCATGGCTATGATTGGGAAGGCTCATATGTTTGTAGACTCCAGCAATTTTTATGCAACTTCTAAATTTTCTGTTCATACATTAGTTTCAGATATATTTATTGAACTCTGTTGGTTGTTTTCAGGCCTACAGTTTGACGAGGTGAGGATGGATAGCAAGAAGCGACCAACCTTTGTCAACTACAAGATACGCATGGACCCAGATAAAGTGGACAGCACCAAGAGAGTCCAGGACAGGTACCTGTCAGACTACATTTCTTTGTTGTTTCTGTCAGAGACAGGTTTAGTTTATGGCTATGTATGTAACTGGTGATTGTCTAGTGTGTTCCTATTTCAGATATGTCTGAGACACCTGCGTGTCTATGCATCAAATCGGTGATTGGCTAATGTGTAGTATTGTTTGATATATTGGAGACACCTGCCTGTCTATACATCAAATCGGTGATTGGCTAATGTGTTGTATTGTTGGATATATTGGAGACATCTGCCTGTCTGTGTAACAAACTGGTGGCAGATGATATAAAATATAAACTTTATTTATTTTACAACAATTATGAAACAAGTTGGTTCAACTTATATTAATAAATCTTGTTGACCCAGATGTTAGTGTGCGAGGGTCTTAATGTGTCAGGAAACCGGAGTACCCAGAGAAAACCCATGTGGTCGGGCAGGTGACCTCATACCTTTTCACACTGATCGGGGAATCAAACCCCGGCCGCCTTGGTGGAAGGCAGGTGCGCTATCCACTGCGCCATCAGATCACCTATAAATTGTTTTATCCCATTTGTCATCCACAAAAATATCTAACCCTGATTTATCAGACAATAATTTAGTGTGTCTGTATATTTTGTGGGTGATTGTCCAGTGTATTATTTTGTCAGATTGTTGGAGACATGAGCAGTCTATGTATCTAAATTATATAACTGATAATTGTCTAGTTTATTGTTTTATCCTATTTGTCAGAGACAAGCACACATTGAACTGGTGATTTACTAGAGACAAGTGTGTCTGTATATCTGTAGGAAATTGTCCAGTGTATCAGAGATTAACACATGTTTACTAACTACTGATTTGTGATGTTTTTCAGGTACTGGCGTCCCGGCCCCAGACGTATGCCAGCCGTCGACACCAAGTACACAACCTTTGGGTTCTCGTATATCCAGGACATGGTGGACCACGCTATCATCCGTCTGCAGACTGACACCAAGCAGGACACTGGCATCATGCTCCAGATGTTCCCCTACCCTTGTTATGTAGAGGACAAGTATGTGTATAAGTTATAATATATATAATACTTATTTACATATACTTTAGTACAGCAATAGTTAATGCCTGAATTACCCTGATAGATACATAGTGTAGGCTTTCATTCTTGGCATTATTCATGTAAATGGGAAATATTTGAAGCAAGACAGTGAGACCAATTGAATCCCTCTCTTATCATAAATATACATGGTCACCTATAATCAAACAGTTCAGGTGGAATACCTTTTTTTATATTTTTTTTTAATAATTGTGTCCATTAGAAACATGTACACACATAATATTACAATGGTATACATTAATTTAATAATTATATACGTGTGTATCTGTGGAGGACATAATGAGAGATGCTCGATGTGAATTCTTTTCCACAACATACCTGGCAACGTCTTTAGCTAATGTGTTATTTATGTCCCCTTGGGTTTGTTGTAAACATATTTATTTCTGTATACCGTGAAATGTTCACTGTAGTGTAATTTTTGCCTTTTTCGCTCCCCGCAATGAGATCAAATTTATTATTACTGCCAACAGTAGTCAGCGATATAATAAACATAGTTACCAAATGTAAAGGACGAAGTTAACATTGAGCGAAAATGGATTTAATTGGCAAAGGGTGAAAGTTTCCCGGTATACATTATTCATAGATGACGTTTTGTTTGATCAATCATCGCTGGAGTTAGAAACACTATATTGTGGTTAATATGACAATTCATGTCCATCCAGTAAATAACAATGTTTATTGTAGGTTTGTTAATGCCATCTCTCGGTCGCTGCCGCTGTTTCTCGTCCTGGCCTGGGTACTCACTGTGGCCATGATTTGTAAGAATGTGGTGTACGAGAAGGAGAAGCGCCTGAAGGAAGTGATGAAGATCATGGGGCTGGGAAACCTGGTTCACTGGGTCGCATGGTTCATCAACGCCTTCGTCGTCATGTTTGTCACCATAATCCTCCTTGTCCTCCTCGTCAAGGTCAGTGTGAAGGTCGTCAGTCAAAGTCATTTTTAAGGTCATGGTGGCATGAGAAATTCAGAACATATTTGATTTAGTATTGATATCAAATTAAGTTGAAATCCAAATTAATACATATACCAATGAATAAGACTTTTATATGAAATTCTTTTGAAACTTTGAAAGATTTGAAATGATGCAAGGGTCTCATTCTTTTCTCACTCCCTCAGTCCTTCTGAAATTGTCTGCCAAATTATATTTGTCTAGAAAATTGACCATTCAAATTTTTTGTTATCAGCAGATTTAAAGTCAGGTATAATTCTGTGATGTCAGATTCATACATTACATCTGAATTTCACCGTCAGAATCTACAGTGATACATAAATATTTCGTATATTTAGGTATGCTGCAAAAAGTGGTTCTATTTTCCTTTACTCATCAACAATAGATATTATAAAATCAAATTAAATATGGTTTCTATGTTGTGAAAATATACACGTTTCCACAGATCTTTAAAAGTGTTCTGTTGCTCTTAAGCTTATTGTCAAGTTCACTAAATTCTATTGACTACTGTTTAACAAGAATTTTTGCACAGACTTTGATTGCAGTTCTCAATTCTTATATATGTAGAAGTGTTTTATATCCAACCACATTTTTCTTCTCTAGGGTGGGAAGGTGCTGGAGTTTTCAGATCCGAGTGTGCTGATCTTTTTCTTCACTGTGTTTGCGATATCCACGATCATGCAGTGTTTCCTGATCAGCGTGTTCTTCAGCCGAGCCAACCTGGCCGCCTGTTGTGCTGGCTTCATCTATTTTGTGCTGTACCTTCCCTACAACTTGTCTATACAGTGGGAGGATGAGATGACCGGCGGTCACAAGTTCCTGGGGGTAGGTCATCCAACAGTCAGTGGCAGGGGTACTTACTGTTTGTGAATTAAGGCTGTAGGCCAGGAACATTTTGTTTTTTTGTGAACGTTTTAGTAATTCATTTATTATTTTAGTTAGAACTCAAAAGAAACTATTGAGATGGATTAATATAATTTGTAAAACTTGTTTCCATATCCCATTTCAACACTTATGTATTGCTTTAAATTATCCTGTAAATGCAAAAAGAAATGACAGA
Organism: Chlamys rubida; assembly: GCA_032359455.1. Lineage (NCBI taxonomy): Eukaryota > Metazoa > Mollusca > Bivalvia > Pectinida > Pectinidae > Chlamys > Chlamys rubida. Next base: position 8,149 of record JAUMHH010190982.1, read on the forward strand.
AAATTTACATTAGACTCACAAATCTTATATTAAGATTTATAATCCTATTACAATTCAGCTTATCCAACAGCTAGACAAAGATTTGTTTCTGATAATTGTCTGTTCACTGTCTATCTTTAAAAAAATTGATATTTATTCCTCCAACAGACACCAAAATGGACATTATTGATTTTTATGGGAGTGGGGAACAAGATTATCAGTGATTTACAGTTATTAATATTCTGTTTTGAGATGATTTCTGTATACCCTTCATATGTAATTACTCTATATTGCATGTTCTGAACGAAAATTCGCTGTCATGATCAATACACCCTCATGGGGGAGGACAATAAAGGTGAAAGTTAAACTGCGGCGATAATTTCCAAATATCCAATATATATAAATATAATATATTATCAATAAACAAAACATCTCAACTTATTCTCTTGGTTTTCTGTAGAGTTTGTCCTCAGGTGTGGCGTTTGGGTTTGGCTGTAGCTATATAGCCCGGTACGAGGAGCAGGCCATAGGCATCCAGTGGTATAACCTGGCAGAGACCCCCACAGTGGACGACGAGTTCAACATGCTCTTCTGTATCATAATGATGTTGGTCGACTCCCTCATATATGCCATGTTTGTGTGGTACATTGAGGCAGTGTTCCCTGGTGGGTTTTACTGGGATTTTAATTTGTTTTAGAACTTGATGATGGTAAAAAATACTCTTGCAAAAAATAAATAATAAATAAAACCTTGACTTGACTAATAAGTAACCAGCACTGGTAGGCCTTGATGTCTAGAGCATTTGACACCATTTGAACCTCGTCAAAGACAATGTTGATTTGACTCCAGGTGTTGAGGGAAACTTCTGTTGAACATCTGATCATATATTTCCAAACTGGCCATGGTAAAAATATTTCTTTTCGAATGTGGCTTTAAAGTAATTTTATAAAAATACTGCTTATCTATGGCAGCCATTAAGTTTGCTATCAGTTACAATTTATTGACTATGACACAAAAAACAATTGTGTCAGTGTCAATATAATATTTTTCAATATGAAATGAAAGTCAAATAACACTTACAGGATGTTTATTGTTTAGGTGACTTTGGAATCCCCCGTAAGTGGTACTTCCCCATCCAGAAGTCGTACTGGTGTGGTAACGCAGGAAGACACTCGGTTGATGGAATGGCCTACGCTATTGGGGAATCCACGCTGGAACTGAACGGTTCATGTAAGTAGAGAAATCCAAGCAGCCAGTACCCCCTATTAACTTTGGTTTAAGTAAAATTAAGATCCATGTACAAGATGGCAGATTTGAAGTTTACATGATTTCAAATAATTTTAAACTACAAATGTATACTACAAACATTTAATTGTTAGTGTTAGTTGGATAAGTAATGAGTGATTGTTTAACTGTTTTGTAGCTGTACGAACTATGGAGAAGGAGCCCACACACCGACGTCTCGGCGTGGCCATACGGAAGCTCAAGAAGGTCTATTCCCAAGGCAAGAAGGTCGCTGTGGATGGACTGACCATGAACTTCTACGAGGGTCAGATCACCTCCTTCCTCGGCCATAATGGCGCAGGAAAGACTACCACCATGTAAGTCTTCACAGTGACACAGTGGTAATTAATGGGATTTCAATACACAAGGTTTCTAGATATCCCACTAGGACTTCTGATTTCCAGCAACTAGTGTTAATTTTTCTCTGATCTATTATTTACTCTCATAGTCTATCATAAATCAATGTTCTTATAGGAATTTTAAAATTATATCAATACTTATTTTTTTTAAAGAGAAAATCAAGATGCATATGTGTATAATACATTGATAATAATTTGTAATTGGCATAAAATGCTGAAAATCAGATTATTTTATAGGATATCAGATTTCAAATTCTAGCTATCCATTTGGAAGATATCAATTTTAGCCTAGGACAGGAAATCAATGTTATTGACCCACAAGAAGTGACTTGTATAGGTACTAAACAAGGGAAGCTTCAGCTTTTGATCCAGGGAATTTTGCTTAGAACAGATTGGACAATAAATGGTTGACTTAAAGTGCGAGATAATTTCCCATAACATAGTCAACTACAGGTCTAATACATTAATCTGCATTTATTTACTCCCAACATATCATGTTCCTTTGCTCATTATAGGAAACAAACACTCCTTTGTGTTATCATAGGAATTTGGTGACAATATATATATATAATTTGTTTCCACAGGTCTATTTTGACGGGCCTTTTCCCTCCGACCGAAGGCACTGCCTTCATCTACGGGAAGGATATCAGGACGGACATAGACGAGATCAGAAAGAGTATTGGCATGTGTCCCCAACATAACGTCCTGTTTGACCAGTAAGTCATTTTACAAAGAAACGATCTAAACCAAACACATTGTTCAGAATAGTCGCATGCGTCTTACACAGGTTCAATTAACAGTGGGATCTAAGCGGATAATCTGATTGAAACAGGTTTTCAGGATATTTGGAGTTTGGGTTAGCCTGGGTTCTAGGTTACTGAGATATCCTGTCAGAATAGGTATCCAGGTCATTGATGGAGTTTGGGTTAGCCTGGGTTCTAGGTTACTAAGATATCCTGTCAGAATAGGTATCCAGGTCATTGATGGTTGAGGTTAGGCGGTCAGTAATACTGTGACAGTGAATGTATTATTGCTGATTGAATGATCCTGAAACTTGAATCTTTACTGATATATTAAATATGCAAATTAGATGGTTGTTGGATAAGGGGATGTGGTTGGGGAAGAGTCACCAAGCGTTGAAAAAGTTCTGGTGTTATTTACCTGGTAACCATATTGACTGGAATTAGTTACTTTGAAAGAAAAATCTTTTATCCTTTAATTTGTGAACCGCTTTAAGACGACCTACAAACTAGGTTGTGATAAAGTGGTATATAAGAACCTTGAATTATTATTATTATTATTATTATCCTATAAACAAATTAAATACTTCTATTTAACAGTTTAACAGTTGAAGAACACCTGTGGTTCTTTGCACGGATGCGAGGACTGAGCCCCAAAAAGGTTGAGAGGGAGATGGAACAGATGATTAGGGATGTGGGTCTGCCACACAAACGCAAGGAGCTCTCCAGCAGCTTATCAGGTTTGTTGTTTAATGAGGACATGTTTGTATTTCATCGGATCAGAGAATATGGTTTCCTTCAGGTTTTATTTCAAATATCTGCAGAGTAGTTTGTTGCTGATGTAGAATCACAAAACACAACTTAGTAGTTAATGATTTAAAATCACAAAGCTCTCCTTTAAAATGCAACAGTTTGAAAATGTTCATATTGGTTTTTGACATGATTTAACATCTTTTTATAGGTGGCATGAAGAGGAAGCTCTCGGTGGCTATCGCTTTTTGTGGAAATGCCAAGACTGTGATCCTGGACGAGCCGACGGCTGGTGTCGATCCTTACGCCAGACGGTCTATCTGGGAGCTCCTCTTCAAGGTCAAGAAAAGTAAGTATGAACTCTGCCCAGTAGATAGTTTACTAGTAGTTAGTTCATAGGATTATTCAGAAATTCCAATGTGAAATATCATCTTGACCTAATTCTCATTGAGCTCATCTTTCAACATTCCTCAGACAATTTCTATACATGCTTGCTGAAGTTCTAATACTTTTAACTGAAAGGAGAATCATGTAGAATACAGTATAGTGCCTGTTGTGTTTGTGATCACATTAACAGAGGAGATAAAAAGTCTTAAATCCAACAAATATTTATGACAAGTCGGTAAATCAGTAACGAGATTGCACATCTCTCACTGTTCATGTTATATAGTGTTGTGCATTGTATGATGGCACTAATAACAGAATTAACGGATGTTTACATATACATAGAAGTTTAGTTGCCTGTTCATGTAAACTGAAGTTGTATTTAGACGACGATGGATTGGATACTATCTGAAATAATTCATACTGATATTTCAAAGGAATGAGCCTGCAATCTTCTGAATCTGAAAACATTCATAAATATAAGTGCTATATATCAAATTATTTAAGTCTTATACACTATATAATTTGATGTCCTGTCATGTAGACCGTACAATCCTGCTGTCAACTCACCACATGGATGAAGCCGACGTCCTCGGAGACAGGATAGCGATCATCTCACAGGGCAAGCTCTGCTGCTGTGGCTCCAGCCTCTTCCTCAAGTCTCTCTACGGTAGCGGCTACTATCTGACAATGGTCCAGTCCAATGGGGAAGAGAGGGATGAGGATGACTATATTGACAGTGTAGAGGTGAAAAAGGAAGTGATCAAATCGCCCGGAAAGCATGACATGTTGAACAGCTTCCAGCTAGAAGAGAGGCCCATGTCTGCCGGGAGTGTCCGATCAGGCAACAGTACCAGGACGATCAAACAAGTTGAGGTATAAAATGATTTTTAAATTGAATTGTTTTTGGTGTAAAAAAAAATAGCTTTTTATATATCTGTCATGTGCCCTGGAGAAATACTAGCTGCTTCCTACCCACTTGGTTAGGAAGAATGATTCTTTAACCCATTCATTAGAGCATCAGACTAGTAGACCAGAGGTCTTGTATTCGATCTCTGGCAGAGGCATTGAAATTACAATCACCTCTCCTATATTGGTGCCCACGTAGAGATCCGAGAAATATTGACAGAAGTACCCAGTCTTGCTTTCACAAGTATCGCTGTTACCCCTGGATACACTCAGGACAAGTTGTTCTTTGAGAAAAAGTGTGTGGCCCTGGTAAAACATTAACCGCTTCCTACCAACATGGCTAGGTAGAATTACTCTTTAGCTCATTGGGTAGAGTGTCAGACTAGTACACTAGCAGTTCTGGGTTCGATCCCTAGCCATAATTACCTCAGTCTGTTACATATGATAAATGAGTTTTATATTGGTATGTAAAAGTGTGTTGTGTTGTGTCCACAGCCATCGCTGTCAGAGACACTGGATGAAGGTTATCCTGATAGTACTACAGAGAGAAGTGACAGCGACCCCCCTACTCCACCTCCCGAGTCAGCTACCATGATCCCAGGTAAAACATACGTAATTTACTGGACAGCTCAGGATCCTGACATTGAAAAGAATTCAAATTTTTCTGCAAATCTCTGTAATTTAATTTTCAGAATCTTCATTGACTGCAGTTTTGTAGTAGCTTGTTTGTGCTTCCCATGGAGGACAAGGTCCCCTGGCTAAAAGTATCAAGTGAGCTAGCCATACATACTTTAATTTTTATCTGTAACTTCTTTGCTGTTACAGTTTCTTCTCCGAAAGCGCAAATCAGATTTTAACCAATCAAGGTGTTATAATCCTGTTACGGTCCTAAATAAGTGTTGTTATATTTTTCTAGCTAAATTCAGAATCCAAAGTGGCCATACACATCATGGCCTCTGACTGGTTGAGACATTGATTACTTCTTTCCATGATAATTATTTTTCACAAATTGTCATTTAAGTTTGAAAATTGTTGTTAGTCAGACTTTGACAACATTTTGGTATCTTTGGTAATTTTATATTGTTTTATATAACTTTTCCATCATTAGTTTCTGAATTTGATTACAGGATTTAGTGTGGAGCGAGTGTCAGCATTTGTAAGGAAGTACGTGCCTCGGGCCTGTCTAGTAGAGAATAACAATGCTGAACTGACCTTCCAGCTCCCCGACCAGGCAGCGCAGGAAGGAAAGTTCCACAAACTTTTCCTCGGTCTGGAAAAATGTCACAAGGACCTCGGCATCTCCAGCTTCGGCATCTCCGACACAAGTCTTGAAGAGGTAGGTCTTCTCAGATACAAGTCTTGTAGAGGTAGGTCGTCTCAGATACAAGTCTTGAAGAGGTAGGTCTTCTCAGGTACAAGTCTTGAAGAGGTAGGTCTTATAGGTAGGTCTTCTCAGATACAAGTTTTGAAGAGGTAGGTCTTCTCAGATACATGTTTTGAAGAGGTAGGTCTTCTCAGATACATGTTTTGAAATGGTAGGTCTTCTCAGATACAAGTTTTGAAGAGGTAGGTCTTCTCAG
>JAUMHH010190993.1:0-14132 GCA_032359455.1 Chlamys rubida
CACTAGGTGGTGTTAGTAACTTGTTGGAAGATTTAGACCAATCAGAATGCTAGGATTGTAGTTGTACACAGGCTTCAAAGGCGTTGACAATAGGCTGCAACGTAACTGCGTTACGTTGAGCCTAACAAAAGGAAATACAAAATGTTCACCTGTGACGTCAGTACGTCGCCTGTTACACAGGTAGCATCACAGATAGCATTTCCGGTCAAACAGAATTTGTAAAAACACAGAGAAACACAAGATATTATAATATAATTAGACGCTAAAGTTCTTTGATTTTCTAAGACTTTTCCTGAGGCATACTAACGACTAAAGTCACGAAGCAGGAAGAATCGAAATAGTCATGTGACATGACCTTACTTCCGATGGAATGAACTCCGGGTAAATGACCGTCACTAATACAAATGGCCGATTAGGAAATGGTGAATATCCCTTCCTCTCAATTAACATCGAGGTCGAAGATCGTAGAAGGCGAGAGACAGTGACCACCGTCTTGCATTTTCTACTTTGAGAATTGAACTTTTCCTTTATTTATTATTTGAGGTGGGTCATCTCCTTATGAACTGTTCACTTCTTCCCCTACAAATTATAAAATGGTTTTATACCTAGCTCTTTAACAGATAAACAAAAAATGGTAGTATAATATCAGGCAATTATTATTTAGTTCCAGCCACCATGTCCGACTCACTCGTCCCAATGTACACAGGTAAGCTACATACATGAGATACCCCCTCCCCTGGTCAGTAACAGAAGTAAAACCCCCCTCCTCCTACCCTTCCCCGGGTAAGCTAGACATGAGATACCCCTTCCCCTTGGTAAGTTATAGACGTAAAAGCCCCCCTCCCCGGGTAAGCTACATACATGAGATACCCCCTCCCCCTGGTCAGTAACAGACGTAAATGCCTCCCTCCCCAGGTAAGCTACAGATATATGACCTCCTCCTCCCCCACCCTCACCATATTTGGGTAAGCTACAGATATATGACCCCCTCCTCCCCCACCCTCACCATATTTGGGTAAGCTACAGATATATGACCCCCTCCTCCCCCACCCTCATCATATTTGGGTAAGCTACAGATATATGACCCCCTCCTCCCCCACCCTCACCATATTTGGGTAAGCTACAGACATATGACCCCCTCCTCCCCCACCCATCATATTTGGGTAAGCTACATATATAAGACCCCCTCCTCCCCCATCCATCATATTTGAGTTAGCCACAGATATAAGACCCCCTCCTCCCCCTGTGTCCTATCCGAAGTATACCCCACTATCCCGACAACCCAAGTACAACTGTAACCCGACACCCGGGTCTGAGCGTGCAGGTGCTAGTCCTTAGTTTGAAGGAATGAGGTTCATTTATCTCATTCTATTAGTGACCAACCAACCGTAGCGACCTCTAGCACACATAGCAGGTACCCGAAATAGTCGAGAGGTGGTACACAGAGATGATTAAAGCTAGGTAGATATTTACACAAAACGAGGCTCCACACCATTAAAGGTAAACACACCTGGACAGGTATGTTTACTTATTAGATCGTATTTAAGGATGTTTGTGCTACCAGATTGTGATATGGTCGCCATTCCTAAGAGTTCTACCGTAAAAGACCAATGAAACATCTCTTAGGTTTGTAGAAGCATATCGATGATGCATGAAAGGTATACATGTATTGAGATAATACATTTGAAAGGTACACAAATAAAGGTATACACGAATACACATGTTTCTGCACTACTTTAATTCTGAATATTTTTTTAGTAGTAGTTTTGTTTAACTGAGATAATTTTAACACAAATTATGCATGTGTCTCATGTCATATGGTAAAACAACACTCATTTTTAATTCTAACAAAAACCAAAGCTATGAGATGTATGAGGTAGCATATGGCCTTAACATTACAGTGGCAGATACCGGATCTGTTAGGGAAGGGGGTTTGTTTTAGTGTGCAGTCAAATGCGCGCGTATTGTGATTTGTGTTAAAGTTGAACACAGACTACAGCTACAGTATCTAGATACATAATGTATCAGGTAGCATATAGCGTAAGTCTAAAATGTCCAGTTTAAGTTGTAGTTTGTGATAGGGTTAAGGCTATATGCTATCTTACACCGTAACTGTGATTTGTGTTAAAATTGTATCTGTGATTTGTGTGTATAGTCAAAGGACATTGATTCGTTACTGCCTAATGCTGTACTAGCTATTGTATAACTATGAGTTATATACGAGTTTAAGATATGCGCCTACCTTACACATCATTTAACTGTGGTGTGTGTTAAGGTTAAGGCTATATCCTACCTTACACAATCTGTAGCTGTGTTTTTGTTAAGGCTATATGCTACCTTACACAATCTGTAGTTGTGGTTTTTGTTAAGGTTATATGCTACCTTACACATTGTACAGCTGTAATCTATTTCATTCTATGTAAAATGTATTACAAGTGAGTGAAATCGACTTTTTTCTTCAAGTACTTTTGTCCCCGGAAGTACAAGTGTTTTTCAGCTCTAGACTACTTCCGGTTCTTTGGCTACTAACTAGCAACAATATGCGGTAGTTCTGAAACTTTTTTTTCACAAGACAAAAGTTAAATCTCTATTTTTAGTAAATAATATATGATACACGGAGTTGGCTATGCGCTATTAGACCCAGAGAATGAATTGAAGAACGTGGGTTCCAAATAATTCCAAATTTGGGAGTTTCTTTTCAAGTTCAAGATTTTTTAAACAAAATTTCCAACACGGGTTTCTGTTGTCGACTTCCTGTGGGTGTCGGTCACCAGTTCATTATTTCTGAGTTAGGTACCCGGACACGTGTCTCTCTCGGCCAGACCCTCACTGTGATTCACGCGATAAACATGTATGGGCTTAGGTGTTGCTCCGCCGAGAGTCCGAATAAATAGGAAATTCTAAGTATTTTAATGAAGTTTTCCCAACACGGAGGAAGATTAATCAAACAGACCTCGAATCAAATACTCCAGGAAATAGCCGCCAATTTAATCCCAGATATACATATTGTTTCTGCAGGCCCATTCCAAATTGAAATTCAGTATAAAAATTGTTTTCATTTTCGCTCGAGGCGAAATACTTTGGACATACAGACAAGGCAATTACAGGTGTTTCTCAGGTGGAGGTGCTTGTGAGTCAGACACACCAGGTATGACAATAATATCCAATAAAACAATATTCCGTGTTCGTCTCAGCGCTCCCTATATATATAACGTCTGTACAGGGTATCAGACTTGACGAGCTATCTGTAATGGCCTGTGTATCCGGTACAGACGAGATGAACATTAAATCTAAAATTTGATTTATTTTCATTTCCAAGATTTTAATAGTTGTAAATAACTATAATTTACATGGTTTTGTAATACAAGAGTGACATTTACTGCAATAATGTGCATTTCAACATACTTATTGTGGACAAAAATGCAATAGATACAAACTTCCTTTTTGATAAATTTTTTTTTGTAGTATCACATCACAGGTTTTTACTTACGTTTATTCGCAGTAGAAACTTCGGCGGGTTATACTCAGATAAGCAGACGATGTAACGACAGGTTTAACTCATATTAACAGTCTACATGGCGATTTTTTTGTATAATAAACTTTGTTCAATATGATAATGATTGTTGCTTTATGAAAGAAAAATCATAAGGTTGATTAAGAAAACAAATAACAGGATTTCGAATATAAATAATAAATGTAAAATTTAAAACACTGGTGTTTTGAAAATGAATCATGCTCTTTTTCAAAAATAAATAACAAGGTATTTAATAACATTACACGATTTCGAAATATTAATCAAAATATTGCTCTGCATCCTTCAATTGCAATGCATCAAGAAGGCAAATGTTGTCATGAGACTATTAGTACATTTGCTATTGTAACGTCATCATTTCTATTGTGACGTCATCAGTTTCATTGTTTTCAAGACTTAATTTGCTTTTCAAACAACTGTTCGAAATAACTAAATAAAGTGTAACTACTTGATAAAAATGTAAATACAAATAATAAATATTTTAGCAAATATGTTCATGGTCCTATAACACACATTGCTTTTGTAACTTCATCATTCTTATTGTGACGTCATCTATTTCACTGTTTTCAAGACTTAATTTGCTGTTCAAAGAACTGTTCGAATTAACTAAATAAAGTGTAACTACTTTATTAAAATGTAGATATAAATAATGAATATTTTAGCAAATGTTGTTATGGTCCTATAACACACATTGCTATTGATAACAAACCTAATTGCTTAAATAACATTTTACACTATTTATAACGTTTACCATAAGATTATTATATGTTGTAACACTTGACACCAGGGGAGGCATTATGTCCAGGTTTTGACATTTCAGTGTGACTAAAACTTTAAAATGGTCATTGATTGTCCATCATCTGTGAATACCGTCGTCGTATGACCATTGTTCTGGCGAAGACACCAAACAGAAACAAACCAAATCGCCCAACATCTGTCAGAATCATCATGCACATCAACGCAAGTAGCATAATATATATAAACACTTTATTTATTTAACCACAATTATGAAACAAGTTATTACAACTATATTTATCATTCTTTTTGGCCCGGATGTTAGCGCGCGGGAGTCTTAATGTTGGAGGAAACCAGAGTACCTGGAGAAAACCCACGTAGTCGGGCAGGTGACCCCATACCTTTTCAAGTCTTATCGGGGAATCGAACCCCGGCCGCCTTGGTGAAAGGCAAGAGCGCGACACCCGACCACCCGACAATTAGCGTAATAAACGTCACTACCTGATCATACACAATACGTACTACCCATGAAGAATTTAGCCCCTATCACGTCACAATAAATTCAATATCGCCAATAAACGCCGATATCGGCTGGTACAATTGTGTATCAACATTGATAGCTGGTTCTAACTGAATCACCTAGACCCATAAAAACGCCTCTGTCCCGCCAAAGTGCAACCAATTATTATTATCCTTTCGAAAGGATGGGCTTATAATGACGACTCAGCTGATGAAATTATGGTAGGGACATTTAAATCACTCCATGCCATCATTCTAACCAAACATATTAATACTCTAATTGCTTGAAATGTAATTATAATACTCGTTTATTAATTAATTCCCTTTGTAAAAGGTTTCACATCTATTTGATTATAATTGCTTTATTAATTATACAGATTAGATTAGATGATTTGAAAAAAACATGTATATATATATATATCGATATTTGAACTATATTAGAGATATTTGGCCTCCGGTTACACTGGTGTGTTCAGTTATAACGTAAAGATATCTATACATATATAAATGCACATGAAAATGTTAAGATTAATTTAGGGAAATCGTCATCTCCCATTTGAATTATCTCCTTGTCATTAGTCATGCGTGCTTACGCGGTTACAAACGAACGACTACATGTAAATGCGATCTCTAACCATTTTTCCGGTTATTCCAATGGGTATATTAAAAAAGGTCTAAATAATTTAAAAGTAGGATTTGTTCTACCAACATGAACCTTAGGGGAAATCCCATTACGATACATAAAATAATGGCTCGTCACGTTTGATACTAACTGTAGAGGAACACGCCATATTACGGCGTTACTCGTCCAATCAAATACCTGTAAACGTTAGACCATAGCCAGTTAGATACACATCTTCATCCTTGATCCAGCATCCCATTACTTACATCACTAATGGGCCGTAACAATGTAAAACAACTTCCTGGCTGAAGATGACCCGAAACATAATGCTATTCCAGTGGAGTCCATGAAGTCAGGATGTGATCAGTTTATTTTTTAGACTCATAAGAAAATAATTCAAAATACTGTATGTAACGATTTTCAGTTGTTTAATTCTTAACAACGGAGAGCACCAAACTCTGAAGCAAGTAATTACTTAAAACATTGGTATTTATTTAATATCAACAGCCAATCATTCCATGACATATCGTCAACGAGTTTGATCATAGGGTTTTACGTCACTGTAATACTGTACTTATAGATATTTTGGATGTGGTTATATATTGGTTTATTTGGCACTTAGACTAAAGGAATCAAAATTGAAATACATGAAAGTTTTGCAAAAATAAATAACACGTCAATAAAGGTATGTTTTCATCTGAAAGAGTCATTGAAAAATTGACGCGCCAAAATTGACGCACCAAATTTAGTAAACTTAAACGCCAAATTTTGGCGACGCCATATAATGTCTCAAAGTAAGGTATAGCTATTCTGTTGAAATCACTTTGGAGCGTTATCTCATTGAACTTATATAACTCGGACACAACACGTGGCATCTTGTCTACCCCGCTACATGATCATAGGAGGCGACTAATGTGGTACCCTGCAGAATCAAAGATTTTTTTGTGCCTTTTTATTGGATATTATATTAACAGAACTGCACTTTTAGTTGGTAAAGCCAGCATGCAAATATTAACGCCATTCTTTTTATGATGCTCTCGACGCCATTTTTATATTATGACGTCAATCAAATTGACATGCCTATTAGAGGGTTTGTAAATCAAATTTTAAATTCCCGGAACTTAAATGAAGAAGTTCAAAAGCGACGAGCAATTGTCAATTTGAAATCGTCGAATCAGCATTTGACATGACGTCATTTTGAGCAGCATGTTGTTCAGTGTCAGTCATGTGACGTAAGAACATCCGGGGCCTGTCTCCTGGGAGTCAGAGTGGACACGGCGTGTCCGATATGAGTTGGAAGTGGCGTCCGACCTGATCGCCTCCATTGTTACGTTTTCGTAGCAGCAACAAAGATTGCAAATAACTGTTGTCTCTGAACAATGGCGCCCTCTAGGATAATCTCGACCCCGATCTATACACGGTGACGAAACTTGTCAAACATGTCTGCCACACAACCGGGTAACTATCCGCTAGGGAGGGTCCACCCTGTTCGAATGCAGCGTCAGATACGATGCGTAATTGACCCATTAGAACAGCACTTGTTTTATTGTGTGCACTGTTTCGTGGACACCACGCTGGACAAATGTTAATTCGCCAGTATATCGGACATTAGTGAAATTACACGTCACATGTAGCTCAAATTAGAACAGCACTTGTTTTATTGTGTGCACTGTTTCGTGAACACAGTGATGTACTAATGTTATCTCGCCAGTATATCGAGACATTAGTGAAATGACACGTCACATGCAGCTCAAATCAAAAGTCAAATTGACCGGAGTTTCATGTAATAGCTTATTCACACGTACTATCTTGTATTGACAAGAATTTCTACCTACGAAGGAGGACCTCCCTGGAAGCTACCTAGAGAGTAAAAGTCATCATCCCCATAAAATGAAACAAAAAACAGTGAAAGAGTTACCAATTCCATAAAATACATGCACAGATAAAGAGCAGAAGAATTTTTTAAGAATAGTTTTCTTTTCACGGTCAGCCAAACACCTTCCAACTACTATTGGTTTGGATAAGCCAGTTCCTCCTACTACTGTTAGGCTAACCGTCGGTTTTCTAGTAAAAGTCATTTGTATTGTATCACTGGCAGAATAATCCTTCCTTTTCACGGATTCACCCCTGGTCCATCAGACAATCGTGGTATCACTATAGCAAGCCCAATTATATACGGTGACTAATATTGACATTAAAACACTCTTGATCTGACAACCATTTCTTATAATCTATTCGAGTACAAACTGCTTCTTTTCACACAATACGCTCTAACCCTTCAGAACAGCGTGTAACCAACGACACTTCCTCTCGGTGTCGAACCCAGAACTACAGACCTCTCGACCAGTGCTCTACCGATAAACGTACAGATAGACGAGTCAATGACAAGCGTGGGATTTTTTTCATCATTTTGCAACAGTTAAGGTCAAATGAGAACGACGTTCACATAGGTTTGGCAGGATAGAGATATGACAGGGTTTTAAAGTGCTGTAACCCATGGGATCAGTTTATCCATACTTTTTCTGCGCCACCAAGAAGAGTACAGAAAGAAAATCCCGATTATGTAGAGGGTTAGACGACACTATACTAGAGCAAGTCTTTCCTCTGAACAACGTACCAACATAAACCAACGTCCCTATCAAGCAATTTGCGAGACCATATGGCTATGACGTCACATTTTACTGTGACATCATTACTAATTAAGTATCAGGTCAACCATGAGTACTTTGCTTTAACGAAAAGTTAATTGACTACAACTGCACTATTTATCATTGCTGCTTATTTGTATTTTTCACCCGGTAATTGACGAGAGATAGTTGTACGGTGTATTATCAAGCAGCCCATCCCGCTCGCTCACTCCGCTCCAGTTTTAAGACTGTTCACTACACGTAAATAAAGCGCAGTCACTCATATCCCGTAGAGAATCATATCTTAACAAACTTGTTTACACAAACAACATTTTTAATAATTCCTGCTTACACGAAATGCAACCTAAGGATGAGCATGCAGTAAAACTTCAATTAGTGTAGTCAAACACAAAAAGGGGTGACATCACTGCACTGTGTAGTCAAACACAGGCGACATCACTGTACTGTGTAGTCAAACACAAAAAGGGGTGACATCACTGTACTGCGTAGTCAAACACAAAAAGGGGTGACGTCACTGTACTGTGTAGTCAAACACGAAAAGGGGTGACATCACTGTACTGTGTTGTCACTGAGACGCCAAAATGGATGAAGTCACTGTGTTGTATTGTAACTGAGACACCAAAAGGGATGACGTCACAGTGTTGTGTTGTAACTGAGACACCAAACGGGGTGACGTCACTGTACTGTATGACCAAAGCAAATCTATTTCAACATTTAACAGCGTTTTTGTATCTTAGCGCCTTGCTTGGCATTACCTCACTTTTACCTCAGTGATGAAGGTTGCCCTAGTAGAGAAGGCACTGTGTTCTGTCCCCATGACGGGACATAACAAACTCCTTAAAATTGTAGTTGTTACTCCCCGCTAAACGTTCAACATTTTAAAACTGGTTAGCACGTTGTCAGTATAATGTAACCGGCTGGAATGCTGTGCTCGGTGCCTTCGTCATGGCAATGTTGTGAAGTAGCACTTTAAGTCGGCATCAGATCCGCGCTATTGAAAGAAGGCGATTACACCAACATATGGTGATTCGGGGTACATATGTATGCAAGTATATCATTGTATAGCGCTGTAAAAATTCACGAAGAAAATATCGCCCAAACTATGTGATACCATTCCAAAAATGCCGTCACCAATCAAAAGCATGTTTCATAATAACAGTGTTTTGTGTAAATTGCCTATGAAACTGCAATAATAGAGCTAAAATCCAAAAATCTTAGTCATACACAGCTACCGAGGCGTTATCTGAAGTGGATCTACAAGCGTCAGATTGACACTTAGCATATTTTGGAACCATGAAACAAATCACTTATATTTCCCTATTATCAGGACTATATGACCGGTATGTTCATTCAGTAAATTTAAGATTTTTTTTCACTTTTCTTGTTTTTGTATCCAAACTTAGTAGTTTATAAAAATATGTCCAAATCGACACGTAGTCTAAACTAATCTGTCTCTTCCGCCTCCCGAAATGTAAATATTAAATTAGGTATACCGTGTACCCGACCATCCATACAGTTCTCTTCCGAGTCTGTAACTCCCGTTTGTTTGAAATGTACATCAAATGTTACGGGGCCTAGCTTTCTTTTCATCGGTACAACACCGTTAGCTTATATTAGGCCCATTATAAACATTCGACAATATTCAATAGCCGAGGGTGTTCAGCATACCCGTTTAATAGAAAGAAACCCCGTAGAGATTTGGTGAAATAAAGAAACTCCAGCAACAATGGCCGATTATCAAAAAGTCTTCAAGCGCGTCGTTTTACGACATCTTTCAACGCCTACTTTCCGATAGCTGTGAATGAGTTTTAATTTCTAAGTAGATACAAAAATAGGACATTTTAATACGTATTGACACAGAACTAGTTTTTTAAATTCAATTTTGTATTTAATAATTACTTCTATTTCTCTTCAAAATAAGCAAACACTTCTTTAGAAAGCAAACCAAGAAATATTTTTTGATAAAAGGATTTTTTTTTCGGTTTGCTCTGCCCCCGTTGAGCAATATTGACACTAGGATTGACTGACACCGGCAGAGCGCACCGGGTAACAACATGGCAAAGGGAGCTCTAGCCCTCAACGCCCTAGTCGTCCATTGTGATTACCTTGTCAAAAAAGAAATTTGGTGACATTAATTAAGGGGCCTTGACCAATGTCGGGCTTTAAAGGTAAAAAAATTATACGAAACTAACAAAAGATTTGAAGTTTTCTCATAAAATTTAATACGGGGAAGTTTTTCAATTTGTTAGCGTCTTTAGCATATATAACAGAACTTATTATAACCTGTTATCATTAACGTCCGCACAGTATGAAATTACATCGTCATAAATTGTTTTCACATGAAGATAAAAAAAAAACGAGGAAATATCTTCCTTAACCAATTCGAGGATTACAGTCTTTGGGCCGTTGCGTCAACGTTGAAACCTTTTATTTCAATTCAAAACAGACATCTTTTGTTAAATGCTAAATTGTATGCAAGTGTCCAACTAATTAAAGAGTGGTACGCATCATAACATATTTCACTGTTGTCCCTTTGAAATCACTACTTCATCACAGAAACCATTCGTGATAACAAACTACATAGATGCTGGCGTCCAAGGACATAAATGCTTATCCGGAAATTCTTTAATATATTTTTATTCAATTTAAAAAATGTAATAGACAGTCAGCAATATCTTTAAAATGATAAAATTGACGCTTTTTTCCTTGTACGGTTAAAATTTGCCTATCATAGACATTTATCATACAATAAACGCCACAATGTCGTATGCTTGGCGAACACACACATAAATATGTCTGTCTCGTGAGCACGTGACGGCTACCCGACTAGGGAGCTCCTAAACCATATTATAAAATAGAATACAACGTGTCTAAGTCATGATTCAGACTATATATTTGCCTATTATTCAGTTACCGATTCCAAACGGTTCTACCCAATTAATGATAATAATTTCAGATATCTCTCGTGCGACCTATATCCCTAGCGAGATGTCCATGACATAACTCGCTCGGTCCACAGGTGCGAATCTCACAGGTAATTGTACTTCATTAGTACTGCGAAAATTGGCGCCATTTATTCACCCTTCGGGTGTTTCAGTAATTGTAGAGAAGTGACCACCAGTGACCGTTAGTGACCAGTCTGGTCCTAATGATGGTCAACCATTATCAGCTTGATAAAACCTTCATTTTGTCAAATCTGCTTCTCAATCAGTCGGATCAGAGACATATATTGTAATATATACGTCTCAGGTCAGATACATTCACAGGTGTACACCATTTACATTGCATAAAATTATTACGCGTCAAACTGATATTTTATCTAGAAAGTTTGATCTGGAAATTTTTAATTTATGATATCATTTTCGTTTGTTTCAAGTTGACCATGCTTGGCCTCTGAGCGGAAATATTAGCGACATGGTCAAGCTCTTAATGGGCAGTGTGTGGGCAGTGACCAAACTGTCGTACCTAGAGCGATAACAAGCACTAGGCACAAAACGGACGTCGCCGACGTAGATGGTCATCGAGTGAAAATTGAATGTTGACCACACTTACAGAGATATACCCAGGCTGATAGGCCTATATTACTAATATAACAGACGAGAAAATTAACAGAAAACTACAAGAAAAATTAAATGTTGACCACACTTAGAGACATACACAAGTTGATACGGCTTATAACATCCAAATCCATACACTATAAAAGTTACAGAAAATACTCTGTATACTCAATACGCTTATAGAGGCAATATTATTATGTCTAAAACGGGAAATTATAAAACTGTAACAGGAAAAAAAAACTTTATTGCAGATTCGACCTACATTTGTTACGTCTTAGGCATGAAAATTAACAGAAACTTGTGGAGGGATTGTTTTGGATCGTACAACAGTTATACTATAAAATATAGCCACCGATTCTCTAGCTGGTAAAAGCAATGGTTCCAGAAATATGACAATAGAAATTAAAATGTGTCCAGCTCCTCCGACCAACATAGTAAATCATTATGTAGGAGGAAATGCTGTACATAGAAATATCGTTGACTTCCTGAAATAAACAGGTGATTGAAAACTTCCTCACAATACCATGTAACATACACTGTCTGCTTCCCGCGCTCAATAAACACAAATCGATTTCAGCATAGAGTAACCTAATCAATAACGAAATAAATTTGATATACTTCAGGATATTCAAATATAAAGATTTGGTTTCAGCAGTTTAAAAAATATAGGTAAAATATAACGTGCATGAATGAATGGCGGGTTACTAACGTTACATATTTCAGATAAAAAATAACAGATGTTACTAACGAAATATTTTATTTCGTTTCCTTTGCGTTTTTAACAGATTAGGAAATAAAAGCTTGGAGCATACCACCCCATTGGGTAAGCTTGATAAATATTCAAACCCCGGGCTGCCGAGGGCTTGACAAAAAGGGACAATTTTATTATCCATTGAGCTCTCAAAATGACGGGGTGAATTATTCATTTTCTCTTATTCCCAAATTGGCGAATACTTATTTTGTTCTTACCCACGAAGTGGGAATGATACCTTTTACTCCTACCTCTAAAGGGTATTGATTCGGTAAATAGCAATAATGGTCATGCTTTATACGCAAAGCGCCAACCTATATGACATCACCTGATTGCAAAAACGTGACGTACAGACTGTAATTCATGTTTTTCCCTTGTGACGTCGTCAAAATTTAAAAAAAACAAACATGCAGACTGTCTCGTCCTAGGGTTCGAATCTCTAGTCGCCTTGGGGTTGAGATTATCACACTCTATCTGCCCATTGATGTAGGATAGAGAACTTCCACTGGATGGGGTTTCAAATTGGGTAAAACCTCAGGCTCTTCGTACGTTTTTACCCAAATTTGAAAATCCCGGGGATAAGGATATTTTGCTATACCCTATTGCTCACTCTAACCACCATGATAAGATCAGAAACCATGATATTGCATTTTGACTGACTACCATTTTGAAAATATCATTTTTCCCTGGGACTATTGGACAAAAATGAACCGGACAGCAATATTAAGCATACTCTATTCCGCCTAACTTTGTGTCCTATCTTTCTTATAACTCTTACAGTTACGTTTAAATATACTATTGTAGTTCGTCACGTTAGCAATGTCGGCAAAACATCATCGGAAGTTTCTTGATTTTGTGACGTCACGTCGTTTAAGTACAATTGTATGACGTCACTGTCGACACGCACGTGAAATGTTGTTTATGAAAGAACCTTAACCCCTTTATGCCCGATGCAGACGTATCATACACTCACATGTATCCCACACCAGGTGTGCATATATGTAAATGATGAATGCTCCTGTCCAGGGTAGGAAAAACACATTTCTCTCCTCCTCCCCACCCCTCCATATAGCAAGTCTCGGGCTAAGCCTGTATGATTTGATTTGTTGATATTGGTCAGTACAATATCTTAAATCTATTGACCATTTTACTACATATAGAAACAAAATTGGAAAATTTTACATTATAATACGTATTTTTTTATTTATTGTTGGCAAAAGTCCACAAAAATAGACTCGTACAAATAGAGCGTGTCAACAGCCCAGTTTGTTATTTAACGATTAAGGGGAGGTAATACATCCATACACGGGTAGCACCTCGGGTACGTTCACTCAGTATCTTTGGTGTCAATATTTTTGTGAATTCATTCACGTTGCTTAAAAAATATAGTGCCAAATGCAATATCGTTTGTCGAAATTTCAATTTTCTTAACTATATTAATTTTTTCTCTCACAAAATACAGTGAAAACTTACCAACGAAAGTCTATTTACTAAATCTGTCAGTAATCGAAATCAACAGGAAAACCCCCAGAAACAGGATCCTAACCGCCTACATGTATATCATGGACTTACTACATTGTAAATACACATCGTTTTTTTAGTTTATTTAACTGATTTTCACGGCAGAAATTTTTAATATTTAAAGAAGTAAAGTACAACGTACGTACTAAATCAAATGAAGGGTTTAGGTAATAATACAACACTTAATTCAGTGTAGATAATACAACACTTAATTCAGTGTAGATAATACAACACTTAATTCAGTGTA